>VYZS01046563.1:224-15407 GCA_013400695.1 Neodrepanis coruscans
TGCAGAATATGAGATTAGAAAGCCACTAGTAGTTTTATAGGGTATTGGAGCACTGGGCACCAAAAAGCCATTATGGAGTAATTTCTTAAGAAGATAAAAACATATTGGTATAATCCTCTTATTATTTAATAAAGTGTTTCATTTTGAACCTTGCTGATTTTTGTTTTGTCTCTTTGCATAGCAGAAGCGTGGTTAAAAATCTTTTATGTTTCTTCCCTTTTTATATAATGAGAGAGGGAAAAAGACTATGTCTGTTTTATGTGACTGACATAATACAGTCTCTTTTTGCACAAACATCTAATAATATCATTCAATATTCCCTTTCAACTCTTAAATGTTTATCTATTATCCTTAAATTCACACATTTTTCTAGGCTCTCAGTGAATTTAAGTATAGTGCCTGATTGTAACGTTTCATTAAAAGAACAGACAAGGCAAGTGCCACTCTTAGCTGGTGTAGAATAAACTTGTTTTGCTGAAAAGATTAGATACATCTAACCCCGTGCCAGTTGGAAGTTCATCTCAATTCTGAGAGGACAACAAAAATACAGAAAAACAAGATAGATAGTCACTCAAGTAAACAGTGCTTTCCAAGACCATCTATATATCAGTACATTTGACAGCTATGAGAAGAATGAAAGGAATAATTCTCTGAAGAAGCAGTTCAAGGCGAAACTTTACATCTGTTCTTAACAATTCATACAAGTGATTGAAGCTCTTACTGATGCAACAGGGGTGTTATCCAAGCCAGGCCACAAAATGCTGTCCATATGTACTATTGGAAACTTGTGGTCTACCTTCCCCTCTGCAAGAACAGAAAGATGAATTGGGTATTGTCAATGGTAGCAAAAAGTAATGCAGTTTGTTTCCCAGTAGACAGGAAAATGGTAGGAAGGACACATCCATGTTGCATCCACAACTGCTTTCTAAATAAAGAAAAATATTAGTAAGGTGCAAAAGTACAGTACAGTGCAAACTCTCTTGCTGTACAATGACTGCAAAAATTAAAGTAAGCCAGTAGAAATCCAGTGATGCAGAATACTACTGGTTATGCAGAATACTACTGGCTCGTCAACTGCATTTATTTTATTTCTTTCCTAGTATATTGCCATCTCTCTGAGTAACATCCCTACAGCTGGGGGAATGCTTAATTAAAGAAAGAGAATTCACACTAATTTCCACCAATTCCACATAATACTTTAATATGAGATATAATTTACTTCAGTCTAACTCCTTATGTAGAAGATACATCAATAGGTTTTCAGATTCTGATTTAAAACCTGATGTATTACATATCTTTCTAGAAGAATAAACAAAGAAGAGACATAAAAGCGAAGGACCACACAGATACCATGGAACACATGCAGATCTGAATAAAGGAATTTACCACATTACCGCATCTTCATTAAACTTGATTAAATATATTTGGAAGATTCCTCATAAATGCATGTTTGTGCTCTATTATACAAAATTACCTATTATCAATACTTATAAATAGTTGTTATGTCCCAACACTACTTATTCCATAATATGCATATGCAAGTTACAAGACCTATTGGGTTTGTATTTACAATAATTAAAAGAGATCATATGCTTGCAAGATGCACTTATGATTGCCATAAATTATATAGGGTTTTGCATATATAGGTGAGGCAAAATAAAGATATTTGTTGACTTAAACAACATTTATAATTGTGTAGAAGAGAAAGGACTACAGCCAAGAAGTAGTTACATAATTTTAAAAGAAATGTTTATGTTTGGAGCAATGACAAGCCATTTTTAGAACTTTTCTTTCTTAGTATTATTAAAAGAAGTTAAGATCTTGGAAAAACATTTTTAGAGTCCCTTTCCACAAGTAAATGGTGTGAGCAAACACTGCATGAATATTTGCAGTACTGCTACAGAGGTGTTTCATGTGTAAATACACACATCTACCCTTGATACTCCATGTATTTTCCTTAAAAAATTAATGTCAACACTTTGTTTTATACCAAGCATGCTGTTTGTTCACGGTTGGGTTTCATGACTTCTCAGAAGTCTCTGTGTCCCTGTCCCAGTGAACAATGAATTGCAGTTTGCTAGTCTTTTTGGGAGATTTAATGAAGTGTGAATACATCTACAGCTGATGCAAACAATGACGGCTTCTGCCTGGCATTTTCACAGCACCCCCACTCACTTTCCCATAAAGAGAAAAATAATGAAAATCTAACCTGAATGAGGAATAAATAAGCCTGCTCCAGGAAAAATAAAAAATGCATTAATTTCGTTACTAAGCTCTGATTCAATTTTGTTGTGGTGATGAGATTTGTTTTTTTATTAGTTTGGTTTGGTTTCTGAAAAGTCATAAATTCTTAGACAATGATTTTTTGTTGGTTTTTTTTTTTTTTCATTGTATTTCTGAACTTCTGGTTATATGCAAGGTTTTAGTAGATTTTCTAACCATAAAAATTCAAATACTTGGACATCTATCTGACATTGACATCATTATTGATCTGGTAAGCTCTTAATGTGTATGAACCAGGCTTTTGTTGTAACTACCATAAAGCCGGGTTATATAGGGAACTTTAGAGTTTTTTGGAGGGGATAGGGGAACCGTAGCTTTCATGTTTGTTGTAGCTGCTTTCTTTTCTGCACAATTTGTGGTGACAATGACTTAAAGTCATTTTATGCAGATTGGCTTTGGTCCTCTACTTACCTCTGATATCCTTTTTGTGTTCAGATTAGATTATGAAAAACCTAGATCTGTTTAAGAGCTTTGTGCTCCTGTCATGGTCTGTGGTAAATGGTCAGAATTTTACAGTATTGCTTTAAAAAGGTGTTAATGCAAGGAGTTTGTTTTCTGACAAATTCCTATACCTTTTTTGCAGTGTACACTATAGGCAACAGCAGATCCCAATTTCTGAAAGCTAACAGTCATAACACAAAACGCATACCAGCAGATAAACACTGTATTAACTCTCAGTTGAGAAAGATTAATGAACAGTAAAGAGGGCTCCCCACAAAATGGGAGTGGAGAAGAGAGGCAAAGAATATTGTAGTACAGTCAAGACAGAGAGGAAAATTAGAAGAGGAAGAAAACCCTGTAGATTCTTGTTTAAACATGCAGACATACAATAAAGCCTGACCCACAGTTTTCTACAATTCAGGTGGTTTCATGATGGTTTGGAGAGTAAGTTCAGCTCACACCTATGAAAGACAGTAATGAGTGTGAAATTATTTTCATTTCAAGGGTAGGAGCAAACGCAGGTATTGCCAATGCTTTGGTAAATCTCTGTTTACATACACAGTTGTGAGGATATTATTTTCTAAAATGGAGCAATCTTTGGTCCATCCTTATTCAGGCAGGGAAAAAGACAAGTTATTTTCTTGCATATATTCTGCAACACCAATATGCATTTTACATTTTGCAACCCACTTATTCCTGTACTCTAAATGAGTCAGTAAAAAACAACTCTGGACTGAGATATATAGATATATGAGATAGATAGATAGATAGATAGATAGATAGATAGATAGATAGATAGATAGATAGATAGATAGATAGATATGATGTGATATAGTATAGTACTATTTTCCTGAGTTGAATATTTTATTTGACCCAGGTCAAAATCCAGAGACCACAAATAAGAAGTGTTATTTCCCTCTTGATCTCTGTGGGCACCTGATGAAATTGAATAAGCCTGCAAGGCAAGAAAACGCACTTCACAAAAAGTTTAGGCTTTCTAATTAGACATATTTATGCCCAGATTTTGCCATAGTTGGTCCACTCTGGACTAATGAGTTCCAAAAGACCAACAGAATAAATCTCATTCTATTATCATCAGCAACAACTTCTCTTACCCAATTTCTATTTTTTGGCCATTTTTCCTACTGTTCTGAGAGAAACAATGTTTTTTTGTTATTTTATTTAATAGTTTTGTTAAATATTTGTTTAGACTTTGCCTGATAATCACCTACTTTATATATTTTTTCTATTTTCCACATTATATTGACCTATTCAATGCAGCCTTTAAAATACTTTTGCTTTCATTTAAGTTAAAAATTCCTGTTGTAGCCACTGTTCGCAATTTCTTCTTTTCATATTGTATCACTGTCCACTGTGAATTGTCAACTAAATGCTTTCACTCCCATGGCTTATCTTCAGTAATTTACTTTTTTAATGAAGTTATAACAGATCTGCAGAACTCTGATCTCAGTTTAAATTACAAATCTGATATAGAGTTGTAAATAAGAAACCCTAGAAGTCCTAAACTTTCTTAATTACCCACCATTAAAAAAAAAAAAAAATCATCCCTCTAGGGCTAAAATACTCATCTGATAGTAGTGAGGTTCCTGTAATCTCAGTCACTTCAGATTAGTGAAGGACTAACCACTTTACTCCCTGAGAACTTTCTTATAAGTACTGATCCCAAGAAATTCTCCTGTAGTGCGGCAGATAGTTCTTAATGTTAACAAGATAACTTTTTAGTGCCAGCAGAGAAAACTTGCACCTTTGATACCGAGTGTAGTGATTTGTGTTTAACCTATTGCATACTAAACCACTGCGTTCATTGGAGTAATTTTTTCCTTAAAAATCAAGACCATATTACATACTTATAAAATTAACACCTAATCTGCTGGTATGTAGCTGGGAGAGAAATGGGGTTCTTATAATGAGTTAATTGAGGCTGTCACCATATGAAATAAAATATTTTCTTCAAATGTCAAAAAATATCCAGAATCATGAAGAACGCTAGCTTGTCTGTTCCACAGAAGAACAATGTGCTTGACATAACATCTGAACACATAAAATCTAAATGTATAGACAAAATAATTCATGGTAATTAAATATATATTTAAATATGTATTTGAAATCAGAGCCAAACCACTGCCAAAGCACATTGACACAGAAGAGAGCTGAATTATGGTGAAAGTCTTTCCAAATATGAACTTTGCAAGCTGAGGATTGTAGAACAGTATGTGTTTTATGTGTGTAGGTGGATTTTTGTCTCTTGCAAGCTTATCATGGAGGATTAAGGAAGAAACAATGGCAGTCCTAGGAGACAGTCCTTAAAAAATTTCTTACAAAATAACACAACAGTTCTTTCACTAGTATTTTCCCTATGACTAGGAAGAAAATCAAAAATACTCAAACACAAGAAGCCAAGTCCTTAAGAACCCATGAACATCAACCTAAGTCAAAACAGAATATATTTTATGCACTTCATGAAAGTGAAGGATGGTTTTACTACTCAGAACTGATTTGTACTTAACCAGATTAACCCTGCAGATATATTTAAACTCTTACAGTGTAAAGATAAATAATATAAGTTTAAATTATTTTGGCATTTTACCTGTGGTTTCCTTGCCCTCAAAATTATCTTCTGTGAAATTTACCTAAATAGTTGACAATTACAATTTCCTCCTAGAAATCATCTCAAGGTCAGTGCTAAATTGGATTTTGTACCTCTGGAACCGTTTGACCATTTGAATGCTTGTGATCTAATTTCTTGGAGGATATATTAATTCTAATAAAATATGAACATTTCAAATGCCTCTTTTTCAACAAATAAGTAATTTGAAATCTTGCCCTGAAGCAATACAGTGATAATCCCCCAAGTTCAATATAATTCAAAATATGTCCTTAAGAATGTATTGTTACAACATGTTTTAGTTTCAGCTTTTTATATTTGCTACACAAGACAATGACTAGAAATACACATATGCAAATCTAACTTAGCTCTACTGAGCTAGAGGTGTATCACATATATCTTCATATAGTAGAGTACAGAAACTAAAAGTATTTATCTTAGCCTGTTTAAAATTCCAGTATCAGATGCAATAATCACATTTGACCTACAAGATTAATAGCAAATAAATGTGTGTTTCTTTACATGAATATATGTCTCTGAGCATTTGTGTGTACAAATTCCTTTTCACTGTCTGTCAGTGTTGTTACTTTACTGTAAAGATTTCAGTGGCCATGAAAGTTCTTAAAAGTATTTCTAATAGGGAGTGCAACATATTTCTTAAGCTCAGAATGTCAGCAGTTCAGCATGCTTTGATTCCTGTACTTGTATATCGTGATCAAGAAATCTCTGACTTCCTCACTCATTCTTAATTAACAAAATGAGGTACAAAAACACATGATTTATATCAACATATATAATACATACAGTGAAATAACGCACCCCCTCAATAAAAATTATTTGCATCTTTTCATCTAAATACTACAATGAGAAAAATTTTGCACAAATATCTAGAACTCGATCTTTTACTTTTCATGCAAAATAAGTTTGAGATTAATTATTTCTAGAATGTGGGTTGATATTTAGAAAAATACATCTATTAAACTAAAGAATAAACTACACATTCCAAGAAACAGTATCTACCGTTATTAATCTGGAATATAAGAAAGCTGACTAACCAAAGTTGTTGACAAAGTTGTTTAGATTGAAACCAAATAAAATCTAGCAAGGAAGCACAAAGTCACATATATAACTTATGGATCTATAACATGAATTATATATGCTATGCAATATAATATATAAAATGGGAATTATAAAGGAGGTATGAAGATATTAGGCTGGAAGGTCAAAGAAAATTAAATAATAAGCTAATGTAATCACACATGAAATCTAAAAGAAGATAGCAAAATTTACACTCATCTGACAAATTTTCGTTCAATATTTTCAGGTATTTACAAGTCAATAGCATACATGCTCTGCACACTGACCTCCACAAACATAGAATAATTTAGACATCATCACCTACTTTGTCTGTTGAATATCTTTTCTTCATAGAAGTAAAATTTGTCCCATTGCCCAAATTGTAACAGGCTTTGATTACAAAATCATGACATAACTTGGAGTAACTAATGCTCCTCTCAAAAAAATAGAAATGCTGTTCAATTAGCATTCACACTTTCAATAGCACAGAGAATTTTTCATCTGAAAAGCAGGGTATTTAGAGTTACAGATCTGACTTGTCAGCTTCTTTGATGACCTGAATTTTCCTCAAACTTCCACTCTGATGCTTCTGCAAATAGCCATAGCTTGCTGTAGCACAGAAGCTCTAGAAAACAAAGATCAAGCCACAGGTGCTGAAATCGTTCATGTACATCACTGAAATATGACTAATGACTACTAACTCACACAGGGAAAGTTCAAATAACAATGACTTGAAAAAACTTATATCTGTTTCTTTGATGTCTCCCTTTCCTGCATGTCATCTATTAAAGAATACAGATTCAGATGTAAGTCAATATTTGTGAAGGTCTCTACTTTGAAAATAAGACAACTTAAAATGAATAGGCCCAAAATATCTAACTGATACACAGCACCAAAGTTTCATGTTCATAGCTGCCTTTTATGACCCTAAATAACTCAGTAGGGATCCTGGAAATGTTCTTATGTCTGGCCATAAGAAAGCAAAAGAGTCCCTAGACTTGTCTGAAGTTTTGATTAGTAGTGAGTCTTGCTTATGGAGAAGTTTTTTGTTAGGAGACTGGAAGTACCTTCTGGACTGAGCCACAGAATTTCTCAGAAATATTCATTAATTTTCCAAGTAACATATATGTACAGTATTTTGAAAAAAAAAAGGCAAATCATTTGGTCATGCTGACCTAAGTTTTCTTCTCTTTTACTTAACAACTTAAATTACAAATGCTTCAGCCAGTAATGACAGTGATTAATCATCAAAAACAGATGCAAGATTTTGATTATCAAGAATGTAAGTATTCTAACTTCTTACTGTTTTTCTGAATCCCACACATTACATAATGAACTATTACCTTACCTATCCTGAAAATTGGGAAAAAGAAACACTGCATCAGCTACAAATTCCTTTGGCTGGAACTAATAGTACAGAAATTTATATATGCTACATCACACAATTACTTAGGATCACCCTTCACTTTGCATTTCTACAGCCAATCAGCAGGTAAGTTTATTGATCCATAAGAAACCTCATCCTCCTGAGCTTTGTGTAAAGGGTAGAGATTAGGTACGTAGCTGTGTAATTAACTTACAATCACGTGAGTAATAAAGGCATAATTTAAGGTTATTAATATGCTAAAAAATTGTAAGGAATTTTCTGGCATTTAATTAACATTTGCGAAGAAAATCTACAGAAAATTAAATATCAAAATAAAAATAGTGACATTTAGTTAGATATTCTACTAGTTGTCACAAATATTAACTCAAGACAGCTGGCTTCTAACAATCCAATTAAAGTCTAAATATTCATTATAATTTTTATGTGTGAAAATCTAATTATATTTGTGTCTTATAATTTTAGCTAGATTACACATCTTTCCTAGTAAGTCTCAGTAAATGCTCTTCTAGCTGTTAATTGTTTCTAAATTGGCATCATTGTCCTAAAACCAAAGATATTTCTCTCCTTTTATGTAAAGTTGAACAATTCATTCTATTGTATTCTCCATTTACTGTGTATGAATATCACAGCTTGCTTACTGCTTACTACTGAGGCCTGCTCCTGGCTAGCATGTTGCCATGGTTTTTCCACAAATTTAGCGATTTTGGGCAAGAGATTCCGAGAGAAGCCACAAACACGCAAATATCACAGTTTATTTTGCGCACACACAAAAACCCGACAAATAAAGTGCAAACAGACAAACAAATTAAGTTTCCCAAGGCCCGATTTTGGGACGAGGGCGCTCTGGAGATAGTGCTTGTCTCTCTCTGGGCCTCCGGAGAGACGCCGGGGTAATTAGAAGAAACACGTAGCCCGTCTGAGGACCCCCTGAGCAGCGCGAGCTTCTGCCCGGCTTTGACTGAAGGAGAGATACTCAAGAAAATTAGAAACTGTGCGCGCGCCCCTCTCTCCTCTTTCCCGATAGCCCAGGGAGGGGTTTAGTGCTGATGCAGGAAAATGTGGTCTTTGGGCCCCAGGCAGTAGCTGCCGATAATGGCCCCACCCCTTGCCCCCGGGGGAAAGAAAAAAAACCCTCACAACGAACAAAAAACGAAAGGGAAGAAACAACCCTCCTCCATGAGGAAAGAAAATCGGCCTCCCCAAAAATCACGAGGAAGAATGCAGTTTTGAGGAAAAGGAAGTCCACCCCACCATAAAGAGAAAAGGAAAAAAGAAAGACAGAAAAAAACCCTGATCACGAGAAATGTGATCAAAAGAACAGCTCCCCCTCCCAGAAATTTACCACACCAAGTCGCTGTGGTGGAACCTCTGACCCGTCTCCCACGTGGACGCCGGCTCCGACACAGCGGCAAAGAGCGGTGTTGCTCTTCTGAGCTCCAAGGCCGAAAAGAGAGAGATGGCTGGCCTTCCTCTGTTTTTATAAGGAGGACCTGATCCTGCGCCTGCGCAGATGAGTCTAAGGGGGCCGGCCTCTCCTGTAATTGGTCGGCACCCTGGGGGCCCGCCCTGTGCGCGCAGTGGCCCATGGGAAAAACCACAGCCGCCTGGAAATGGCACGCACTCCGGGTGGGCATTTTCCTCTCATGGCGGCCACCATTTGGCCCCCATGCGGCTGCCATTCAGCCCCCACGCCACCACCGCCGCCGCTGGCATGCACCGCCGGTGCAGCCTCAGCACCAACGCAGGCCGCTGCCGCGGCCCCGCCGCCGGTTCCGCATTGGCCACGCAGTTGGTCCGCATGCTCGACAACATGGCGGCATCCAGCCAGGGTCGCCGTGCTCCGGCGCTGCTGCCCATAGAGCTGGGCGGCAGTGCCAGTGCAGCAGAAAGAGCTGTTGCTGCCACTCCCTGGTCACTGCTGTTGCCGCTGCTCCGTGGCCGCCGGCTAGCCCTGCGCTGCCACCTGCAGCCCCGGCAGCTCCTCAGGCCTCCTCACCACAGACCCCGGCTGCTGGTACGGCCTGCCCGGCTCCGCACTGCTGCTGCTGCTGCCGCCACCGCCGGCTCACCCTGCACCGCCGCCCGCAGCCCCGGAAGCTCCTCGGGGCTCCCCACCGCAGGCCCTGGCTGCGGGTACGGCCCGCCCGGCTCCGCGCTTCTGCTGCTGCTGCCACTGCCGCTGGCTCGACCAGCGCCGCCGCCCGCAGCCCCAGCAGCTCCTGGCCCACGCCGTGTCGCTGGGGAAAGAGGGGCCACCGAAGCGGCGCGGGCACTGCCCACAGCCCCACACCACTTGCCCCCAGGCAGGCCCCCCGGCCTGCCGGGCCCCCACGGTAGGAAAAAAGGCACGTTTTATTTCACTTTCACTCACCCTATGACACATGTCCTCACGAATTTAATTCCTAAATGGATTTGATGGACAAATTTTGCCTTCCAAACCCAAATAATTGTGTGCAGATGAAGACCAATGACTTGAAGAACAATCACGAGTTTTGTTGCAATGTTGCTAAAGTGGAGAGGCACTGCTGCATACCATGAATATCTGAAGAAGGTTTGGTCCAGAATTTGCTTTCACAGAGGACTGAAATAGAATTCATTCACAAAATTATACAAAATTTGCTAATCCCCTGCTTCATTATTTTCATTATTCATCATACACAGTTGTCCTCAGCACCTTCTTCTCCCACTTGTCATTATTTCAGTTTTCTTTCCTCTTGCCTTGCCCCTTGCCCTGCAGTTACTGCTGCCCGAGTATCTTTCTTTCTTTTTTTTTTTCCCCTGCCTTTCCCCCTCCCCCGGCGTTTCTGCTGCCCGGGTTTTTTTTTTTTTTTTTTTTTTTTTTTTTTTTTTTTTTTTTAACACTAGCTTCACCCGACCAAGTCAAAAAGTTCCTATGGAAGAAGCTGACTTTGCCCAGAGACACTAAATATCTCTGGCCTCCCCAGGTGTTTTTGAAAGCAGAGTACAGGTCTCCCTAAAGTTGAAAGAACTTCAAGCATGAGTAATTTTTGAAGAATGTGATTAATCATGTAATGTTCAGTAACAGTCATTACTGAAAAACTAAGACAGCAATACCCTAGAAAGTTTTTTTTTCTTTTTTTTACAGGTTTCCTTAACCTAGTATTTAAGTTACAGAAGAGAGAAAAAAGGCCCACAAACTTATGTAAGGAAGAGGATACCACAGTATGCCAAATATAGCCCTTCAGATAATACACCTGTTTTTTTTTTAATTAGAAAGATAATTTAGAAAATTAATTTAAAAAAAGTACTTGCATTAAATGTACATTCTCAACACAACAAACAATTACTAGAGAAGTTGATAAATTATATGGGACTTTCCCATACATGATTTTTTTAACAGAAGAAATAAATGTCATTCGCAAATAAGGAAACAAAAAAAAAAAACCCAATTTATTCTCATGTGGTAAGGTCTACACCCATCCCTAGAATAAATAAGAAATGAGGTTTGTTAGATTTTTCTGATCACTATGTATCAAACCTATAAAAACAAATCAGGTACAGATATCCTGGGAGCTCTTCAGTCACATAAAGATAAAAGCCATAATTATTATCTTTAGCTTAACTCAATCAAGCAGTCAGCAGTTTCACATATCTGCTGCACAAAAATAACTGAATAACTGGTTTGTTTGAGATTTTTTTCATTGTATGAAGGAGGAAGAAGTAGATAAATGTTTTTTTAAATAGATAACTGATTTTATCCTTTATTATTACATCACTCTGAAGGAGACTCTGGCCTCTGCCCTCAGAGGTAGCAGTAGTTACAATTCTCAGCAGACTGAATATTCACTAGCTAAAACTGAGCTGTCCTACTCCTTGATTTCAAAGCTGCATTTTAGTAATATCCTAAACAACATATGCTTTCAAGTTATTCTGATCATTGCTCCGAGATCACGGCATCAGTTGCAATTGCAGCACCTCTTGAAAGCATTTCAGCTCTTTGCAGCACAGAAATTATAATAATCTGTCATCCATCACTGTATTTTCTTTAGCAAATTGTGTTACCAAGTAAATCCTGCACATACAAACATTGAAAGAGTAAGCGCTAACCATATTACAGCCAATAGTCTCTTTTCCAGTCGTCTCCCCCTTTTTTTTTTTCCAGAAACTACACCGAAACTGCTGAAGTTATTCAAGGGTCTTTCCCTTTCTGTTTGCACTGGGCTTTTTTGTCTGTTTTTTTCATTTCTTCTCCCTGTCCTCTAGAAAGGATACATCAGTATCATGCTCAATACATATTTCTGTAGATCTGGAGACATACAATTAAATCTTCTTACTAGTGATTGGTAAAACCTATCACAATATTATATTCTTGATTATCTGTGTGAGGAAATTTAGTACAGTGAGATACGACTTCCCATTGCTTAAAATATCCATATTCTAGCAATATTTGTCTGTTCTATCTGGTTTTCATTATTTGAGTAATGTACAGTCAGAATTATAAATACCCAGTACAAAAGAAGATTGCAGTCTTGACTACAGTCAATAACTATTGATACGTTGCTAGAATAGCTTGATTTTACCTATCCAGACATTTTGATCAACCTGAATACTTACCAATGCTTCCAGGCAGCAATTTCTGACTCATTTGCTCTGTCAGGTGGTGTAGATGAATAAATTGTGTGAGACAAGTCACCTTCTCCTATATCCTTGTTCAGACAAAACTACCACATTTGATTAGAAAAGTAATTTCAAAACATTTTTCTCTGCTTTTTAAATTAAAGGCTTATTTTTAATTAAGAAACGATTGTACAAATTTGAAAAGATAAGAAATCCAAGAAAGTGATAAAAGCAAAAAGGACAGAAAGGAAAAAGAGATTATACAAATGTCTGTTGTGTCCTTTACTCACTCTTTGAACTGTGATCTCGTGTATATGAATTCTGGTAATTTCTGTGACATCGTGTTAATTATTTTTCTGCCAATTAACATAGTTGTTAAGATCTGATTATTACAGAGAGATACCTTTACCTGCATTAAGGTGAAAACAAGGCCATATGTTAAGTCAAGAATATGGATTTAACTGTAAGTGTGATGTAGAGAGATAAAAATAGATAGAAAAGGGTATGGGAGTGAGAAAGAACACGAGAGAGAGACAGACTAAATATATAGTCACCACCCCATGGATCCAGATGGTGTCCCACAGGTCCTCTTTACTTTGGCTTCTTGGTGGGGGTGGGCAGCGGCTTTTCAAAACTTTTCATTATCTATACATTTTAACAAACAAAGGATTCAATGCTTATTGGCTACAAAGTTCTCTTTTTCTATAGGTTAAATGATTTGCTTGCTTCCAATGCTAATTAGTCCCTTGCTTAGCCTTTCTCTTCCTTGTTTACCTAAGGAGCTCTGGGCCTTCTCTGCAGTATTCTCCAGAGGGTTTTTTCTTAATGACATGCTGAGTGGGTTTTGCATTTTGGACACCAAGCATGCCAATCCTAGAGGCAACCAAAAAGGTCAGGCAGGAGCTGCCAAAAGCAGGTTAGCTCTAGGAAAGACTCACGAGAGCTTCTCCTGGACCCTCCCTAGAGAAGCATGAGGCACAAGTCAGGTCTGAGAGCTGTGAGCCAGCAGTGCCCACATCCCATGCCCTGCCCAGAGCCACAGGACAACTATGCTATGGTGACAGCCTGTTGCTGAGGGGGTTGCAGTGCTCTTTCCAGTGCTGCTTCATTTGTGGAAGGATGGGAACTGCCATCAACTGTGGCTGTAGCTTCCATGTGCCCTGTGCATCTCAGGGTGAATATGTAACCCACTAGTTTGGGCTGTACAGGTAAGAGCTGCCAGCTGTTTTGCTGCAGTCTCCTCCTTGTCTTCCAGCCCCCTCCTGTCAGCACTAGACACCTGAGTGAGTAACTCACAAGTACACGGCAGCAGACTGACACAGCCAGAGCTAGCGCCTGCACAGGAGCTGTGGCTCTTTCAAAGTTCCTCTGCCCTTCTTGCCGTTGCAGGGCAAGAGTGGAAGGTCCTTGCCCATCCATTTCATCTTCTCCCCGGATCCTTCTGCTGGGAGCACCATCCACAGGAGTCACTGCAGGCCCATGCAAACCAGAAGAAGACCTGTAGCATCTGCCTGGAGACTCTGGACAAAGAAAGGGCCTTCAAAATGATTGTGTGCCCATCATGCCAAGATGCCTGGTTCCACCAGAGCTACATCCAGAATCAGGCTCTCCATGCTGGCATCTCCTTCTGCTGCCCATGTCGCCAGAACGAAGAGCAATTTTTGCTGGCAACGGCAAAAACACGGGCATCTGACTCTTCAAGAGGTTGGTTTTTCTATTCCCAACTCCCAAGGCATCAGGTGCAAGGACGGTGCCAGTCTAGGAACTGACTCAGCAGGCTTAGCTGCCTTCTGTCTGTGAGATACTGAATTATTATATTAATTATTGGCTCAGACCAACTCTAGCGTGGGGGTGGGGGGGGAGGGGACAGACAAGTAAAATTTCATGGAGGTGAGACAATGCCGTATCCCACATGTCAGTCAGCCCATGTGATCCTCACTGGAAAACCGTGGAGAAGCTGTCAAACAAAGACAGCCCGGAAGCACTGCCTATAGCACATCTTGGAGCCCCTAACCCAGCCTCAAACTGGCACACAGAATGTCCCACTTGGGAGCAGGGAGTTCGTGGCCACAGGGTCCCAAAGCATATAAAACCAGCAACATGTCCTCTCCACACTGGTTGGAACCCTACCCCTGGACAAGTGCAAGCTGGATTCTCACAGGACTCTCTGCTGGTAGCTATAACTGTTCCCTTTTTCTTACTATTTCTTTAGTTATTCTCTTAATTTCCTTAATACTTTGCGTAACTTGAGACCAAATGGGTTGGATTTTGCTAAATTGTATGGGTTAGCATGTGCTAAGTCAATGTTTTGTAGAATGCTCTATTTTGTTTGTATATCACCATTTAAATTTTGCCAAGTGCTAGATTTTCTAAAGTTTACCAGAAAAGGTACCCTCTAAGAAAATGCTTTTCTCACAGCTTCTTCTGTTCTAAAACTTCAGAGAGTGAATGCTGGAGCCTTGTGTATTTTTAAAGTAAAACTTCTTTGATGAGCTCATAGCTGGAGACTGAAATTTTACAGTGTTTCATGACTCTTGTTCTCAACTTCATGGAGGAGCTGGAAACAGTGGGCAGAGGAGCAGGGGCTGCCTGAATCTACCTGCCCTGATACTGGGGCTCAGCATTTCTACCTTCTTCTGTGGCAGACCACCATCATGGGAGCCTGACTGATGCTGGATACTGGAAGATCAGAGGCACAGCAGCTGCTATGCTGGCACATGCCTTTGCCCAGGAGATAAGGAGCAGGTGGAGGAAGAGGGATAAGTAGGCAAAGCAGCAATCCAGAGCTCTG
>VYZS01046566.1:13790-37814 GCA_013400695.1 Neodrepanis coruscans
CACTTTCTCCCCCCCCCCCCCCTTTTATCCCCCCCCCCCCCCCCCCCCCCAAAAAAAAAAAAAACCCCAACTAGAAGTACTTTTCCAGGTAATCTTGGTTCTTGCTTGTCTTTGAAGTTTAATACCCTCAACAACAAAAAATTCCATTTCTAAAGAAATGTCTTTTCTGAGTTGAAAGTCTTCCTTTTTGAATTTAATTTAAATTAATAATCTAATTTACAATTTCTTGAATTGTTTTTAACTGAAAAAAGTACGTTCTTATGCACATAGCTGTTAGTTTAACATGGTATATAAAGGCTTTAAAACACACAGTTGTATTTTCTCCTGTCGCAGTGGAAAATGGTTATGGCAGTTCCACCTCTCATTACTCTAAAATTCTCCTGCAAATGATACAGTTGAAATTGTGTCTTAGAAAAACAGACACATAACACGAATAGATAATGGAGGTTTGCTTGTATTGCCTTGCAGTTACAAAAAAAGGTAAATATTTCCAAGAATAAAAATCATAGTCCCTTTTGGGATTCTCAAAAAGGGTTTTTTTTTTTCCTTCTGAAGAACAGGGGAACAGGATTCCCTTGGAGAATGGTGCCTCTGCATCCTGTAGTGTGGTCCCAGAATGTTTTTAAATACAGAACAACTGAGACTTTTTTTTTGGAGGGAGCGAAGCAGGAATATAACCCATAGGTACTGAACATACAGTGCCTGCAGGTACTTGTTAAACAGTAGGGACTTTGGAAATAAGCACTGCAGCACCTACATGGTCCAGCAGATACCTCTGCAGTGGTGATGGGCACTGCACTACTGAAGGCTGTGTGTACAACACTGTTTTGTCTGGGCTGTGCTCAGAAAGAAGGATTTCCTGTCTTCAGAGACTTTTAATTAAAGCAATTCTTTTACACTGTCACAACACTGCTGCCATCCCAACAATGCAGGGGTTTCCTTGTTTTGTGTTCTCCCTCTGCAAATCTCAACCCTGAAACATGTTTTAAGGCTATCCATCTCGTTAAACTTATGAAGAGAAGCCCTCAAGCGAGTGTTAAATCTTCCTCTGTCTCCAGTGAGCGTCAATCAATCAACACAGCAGGTAGAGCCTTTTCTCGAGAAGGAAGAGGAGCTACAGGCTGTTCTCGCTGTAACAGCAAAGAAACACAGATCAAGCAGCACAATCTTTATTACTTTAGTTTGCAAAAAGAAGGGAGCTTTGTCTCTGCTGACAAACCACTGTTGTCAAGGAGCCTCAACGGTGCTGCCACTGATCAGCTTTAAAATACCAAAATCTCAGCTGATGTTCCCCAGAAAGATCTGGTGCTTTGTCTGTATTTCTCCTGCAGTATTCCCAGAGCTGAGGCAGATATGACACTTCCCATTGTTACCATTTTCCTTCCTCTTCCCTCTTGAGAAAGGAATACTGTATTCCATTAAATCAGGCACAGTGGTTGTCCTCCCTTCCCTAATCTGACATCTCCCCATCACGTATTATTTCTCAGAAGCTACAGCCACCCACCATTCTGCAGTCTTCCATGTGAACAGCAGTGAATTCAACTTTCTCTTCAAAGACCAAGTCTCCAAAAAGTTTCTGACACTGTCAGACTTCCGACTCCTGTAGATCGTTCTCTGCCTGCCATTTCCTTTTCACAGGTTTCCTGCAAAGCCCTGTTCACAATTTGAACTATTAAGCTATTTATTAGTTTGGGGCCCTGAAATACCTAACTTTGCACTTCTCCTATATATATTATGGGACTGGAATTGTTCAGTACTTTTAAACAGTTAGATGATGCCCTCTGAGGCATGGTTTTTACCAGGCAACTCTAGGAAACCTCTGATGCAAAAACTCTAAAGTCCTGCATCTTATCTCCGCGTGTTTACAATGGATCTGTTCTCCAGGATCAATTCCACAGAACAATCCTCAGCATCTTTTTAAGTAAAAACACAGTATTCCTGCACAGACTAAAATTTTACTACTCAAGGTTTCATAAACAGATGGACCATATTCACATCCAAATAGAGAGAATAATCTAAGTAGTAGCAAAAAATTCCTAATGCTTCTCCTGTGGCTTTTCTGTAAATACATCTTAAAACAGGAAATTCCACTCCCAAATGATTGTTTATCCCAGCTCTAATCTGAATTGTAACAAGATTCTTTTCATAAATAAAAAACCTCAGCATTCCTATCAGGCTTTCAATAGCTCTGTGGCTAATGACATGCCCTTCACATCAAAGATTTTTTTTTTCAAGTACTAGGAGATTCTTTTGATCTTGCAAATCAGCTACTATCACACTAAGTGCTTTTTACTAAGCATCAGGTATGAAACAAACTTGATCAATATGGAAAGAGCTTTCTATAGAAAGAGCCTTTCTCTAGTTCTGCAGTATCCTTACAGCAAGTTACAATGCAAATAGGCACAGAAGTTGATGGATAAAAAGAATGTTAGCACTACAGGAGTGACATTTTTAAAACACACAAGCTGTGACTTCACTTAGTCTTAAACCTTCCTATAATATATTGATTCTACATTAATTGTGGTAGGAAATAAAGTAGTACAACTGATTTTCATGGTTTGGTGGCAGGGACATGATCTTCTTGCTCCAGCAAACAGGTTAATGGATCCCAGTAACTGCAGTTCACCTGCTGAGTTCAGATAGGACAGCAGCATCCTTTCTGGATTATATCTAGAGATCTCTCCTCAAACTCCTCCTTATTGTACTGCTGAGCCGGTTCCAAAACAATTCCCAAGATCTTCCTGAATCATTTGCCACCAGCAGGTTGATCTGCAGACAGTTCTTCAAAATGGTTATCTGCCTCCCAAGACTCATACCACAGACATAACTGCTAATTATCAGGTATTCTTGCCTGAGCAATCAGCTCAATACATTCATTAACACATCCCCCAGAAAAATAACTACAAACCTTTCTGGAAGCTTTTTTTCTGCCACAGATTGTTTTCTGAGTTGCTGCCTAGGCAGGGAGACTACACATGTTACACTCTGCTTTTACTGGGATGGGGTCACCCACAATTGACATTAGTTCTTAATTAGTATATTTACTATTTACTATGACTCAAGTAACATATTTACTGCCCAGTCTCTTAATGGATGAGTACTAATTTGTTCTTTTTCATGGATTCAGCATGAAAACCCAAGAGCAATGTGGTTTATGCATATGTGTAGGTACCATAATGGTGTTCTACTATGAAGTACCTACTCCTGACCAATTGATTTTCCTTCATTTTGGCTTCAAGGTTTGTGGGGTTGGCCAAGGATAGAGTTGAAGTACAAGTATTTTTAAGAAGAGAGGGGAGTACACAGAGATAGTAGCTGTGTGATCATGCCCTAGTATTCTACAGTCTCTCCTGCCAAATACACCTACAACTATTTTCTTTTTTTAAGCAGCTTTGGGCTGAAATTTGGCACTGAAAATTCATTCCTAGACTGAGCAACTTGCCCACTATTACATATCTCACTGCCCCACAAGTGATAAACAGTGTCAAGGCCCAAACTACCATTTCTGCCTTATTCCTTGGAGTGAAATGATGGGTGTAAATCTTAAGGCTTTTCTATAGTTCCTGCTTGCAATATTTTTCTCACCTAGATCCAGTCTAGTCCTGTGTATCCACACCCTGGCACTGGTTTGGCCCCATGCAGATGCATTGTCTTGATAGCAGCAAACAATTCAAGCTACAATTCATTCAAACCCAAAAGAGAGCATTCTTCCTTCTACCCCATCTGCACAGCCCAGTACATCTCTCTTAAATAACAGCTTGACTTGTTACTAGGACAACCAAAAAAAGGTGACATCACACCTACTTCTTACACTGTGTCTATGAAGAAGGCACCAGAAGATCCAAGCTTTTTCTCTGATTGAAAAGAATCTTATTAGGCACCTCCAATTCTTCTGTTCTAGCAGATTCAGGTGAAAAAGAGCCAGTGTAAGCGCCACTCTCCAACTTTTAAGAGCATCTGTAACCCAAGCAGTGTGCAAGTTCAGTTTGCACCTGTATTCTCAAGACTGTCCTTCAGCAAAATACACAGAGGGTCTCTGATGCCAAAATAGGCAACAAGGATGTCACCTCTGAGACCAGTGACCTGATTTCTAAAAAACCAGTCACCTTCCCACTTCTATGACCCCATTACACTGAAACTGCTTTCTGCAATGGCACAACTCAGCAGGAAATCACAGATCAGTCTGTGGCCTCATGGCCACTAAACTTTTCACTCTAAGTCTGAGTCAGGCAGGTAGACAATGTCCTTTGCCCAACACTAACTTTGCCAAGTATGACCCAAGCCAAATGCTCTCTATGTCATGGGCTATGAATGACACTCCTCATTTTCAAAGAAAGCTTTTTCTTACAGTATTTTGTACATATCCAGTTTCATTGGCACACATAAAATAAGTCTTCTACAAATCATTCCACAAACACTACTTTAGCAAAGTATTCTGCACATACTCTGAGTATCCCTGCCAAATCAATCTTTTGGAGCATAAAAACCCAACTCTGGCCCAGCAACGAGGCATCCTTGAGCAGTCACAAACCTCCTTTTCAAGGCTGGACCAGATGCTAGAGGCAAACACAGAGCTTTAGCCATGTAGAAAAGTTCTGTATCTTAAGTTACTCAGAAAGCTGGGAAGGCTGATAAGACAAGTTACAGGTGTATCTCTACAATTTTTGGCAGAATTTCCTCTAAACTCTTCTAGACTTGGTGTTTAAATCTTGCCCATTTCCTCCAAGAAAAAGTTGGAAAACTGGCCATCAGTGGACAGTTCATATTGCAGCACACAGAACGCACGAGAAGCCCCCCAAATTTGTCCTAGCTCTCCCATTAACATACTTTCATGATCTGTATGTGACCTGTTGTGGGTGTACTCAATATTACTGCTGATAAAGACAAGTTGAGGACCATGCTTATGAACCAATATTTTGTTTTAATATCCTGAATGGTTCCAAACTTGCAATTTTCTGATTTGGTGAATTTGCAAGTTTCCCTTCTTACTGTGCATAGACATTCTGCTCTGCCTATCCATGCTTGCTTTGTCATTTAATAATATATTTCATCCTTTATTTTTGTCCCTAAATTGTCACTTGCTTACCTTGCACTCACTTGAAATTTGGCACTCATTAGGAGTTACAAAAACTCTTTCGTAATGTCTGCCAAAATCTAAAATGAGAACTTATAGTAGTGCAAGAACAACATGCAGCCATCCCTTTCTAAGGAACATAACATAAATGAGACTATTCCTGGATTTTACTATATCAGTATCATTCAAAATTGGTTCAGACTACAAACAAATAGGTTTGTAAATTATATTTTTTAGTTTCCACATTAGGTTTTATGCCCATCTTTCTACAGCTTCAGTGTTTTTTTTTTGTCTATTCCTTGGCTAGTACTTGTTCACATACATCACACAGTGACAGACTCCAAAGGTCCTATTGTGATTTGTAGTTTTCTAGAGAAACTGATTATAAATATTTTATCTAATAAGGTCCTAAATATCTTAGAAAGTGGCTGAATATTGCAAAGCAATCATTCTTTTGACATTGTGCTTTCCCAAACAATTTTCATTTTAGTCAGATATTTTCCTTGGTTTAAAATATAAATTAAGCTTCCTCAATGCAGATAATTTCATGTGTGACTGCAAATGAATTGTTAAAAAGACCCCAAAACAAACAGTTTGAGTATGAAGTGTAACCATGTCCTCTGTGTTTCATTTTACAGTAACTCTTCCTATCCCTGTGAACTCCAGAGAGAAAACTGAGAAGTAATTTAAATGATTTGCACCTTGCCAGAAATTTTATCATGAAATTTATTAATTGCCTTATAAACAACTAATTAAATACTGCAAGCTTCCATGGTCATTGTTTTCCAGATGGAAAAAAACAAGGCACTGAAATTATGTGACTTGAAACTTATTGCAAAGCTATGCCACACACTTCCTGATTTTTAATCTTGTGTGTTAGGACTGCAGCTATTTCATCTTGATCCTCCCTTTGATGCATTCAGTAGACAAGATAAAAGCATATTCATGCCATTAGGCTCGCACAGATTATATAATTCTGCAAAAAAACCCCAAAAAACAACAAAGTAAACCACCCTCTGCAAAATCCCACCTGGTAGAATCAGCATATTTTCATCATAATTTTCTATGAAAACTTAGTATCATCACAAATCCTCCATGTACTTGGCACTTTTTAAAAAGTTGCACCTTCTTTTTCAGAAAGTAACAGGAAGCTTTTGACAATGGAAGACTGGCCTTCTCACTCTCCTTCTGACCCTAACTGACGTGACACCTTGCAGAAATCAAATCAGCACGGAAGAAAACTGGACAGTTGTTGACTAACAAAGGACAAGGGTTTAGATTACCATGATATCTCTTTTTAAGCCATGCCTTCTACTTCTAGTACTGGAAACATGACTAAAAATGGTGTTGTTAATGAAAAGAACAGCCCAAAGTAGTTTCTGTCTCTGCTTGCAGCATCACAAAGCTGAAGCAAGGCATTAAAATGCTTAAAAATGCATAGGCTGAGACAGTTAAGTACAGCTGCTCATGGTGGTATTATCAAATACAAACAAGAGGTCAAAACTCAACTTTCACTGGCATATCAAATTCTTTTGTTTCTTCCTATCCATATTAATTTCTCTTCTCACTAACGTGGACTTACAGTGAAGCACTAAAACATACAATCTTCCCAGGAAAACTGGCTCACAGCCTTCCATCATCTCTGGTTTCCTGATACAAAGGTATCAAGATCTAAATGTCCTTGGATATCAAGATCTGAATACACTTGATGTTCTGGAGAGAGGTGAACTTAGACTCAATTTTCAGAATCCTGTAGGAGCATTTTTCTTGGCAATCCTTATGTGCTGAAAGGAGGGGAAGCCACAGCTCTTACGCCTTTACAAATGTTAAAATGCTACATCCTTGTAGTAAGTCCCATAAATAATTTTACACGTGAATAGTCTTGCTGCATCCTTAATTAATGTCCTTACTGCTGTCAATGGAATGGTTCACATGTTGACACTTGTATGCCAGAGCCTTGGAAATTCATTCTGCTTTTTTATCTTCAGCTATTTTTCATGCTGTTCAACTTCGGAGTAGGATTTGCCTGTGTTTTATATTACTTTTTCCACTTTTAAAGGCTTATTGGTAATTTGGGAAAACTGGTTTTATCAAGTTTTCCAAAAAAAATATCCAGACTACAAAAGAAAAATAGAAATCAAACCAGTTTGGATTAATTAAAACTCAGAAATGTTTTGATAAAGTCACTGGGAGCTAAGACAAGTGGTAGGGTGAGGCCACAGGGAGGTTTGGAAACACACTTATTTGTGTGTGAAATGCAGTAGGAAACTCTTAAGGGAGGTTTAAGAGACACCAGGCTGTGGGCACTGTATCATCACAAGATTCATTTGTATACCTTTCATACCAGCCTGAGGAATAAAATAACATAAAAAGCTATTGTCCATGTCCTGTGAAAAATGGAATTCACTGGACTAGATACCACATCTTCCTTAAAATAATACAGCCTTCACCACTTCTGCACTCAGATCTTTGTCATGACTTTCAAGTCATAAACTGCTTGAACTTAACTCCACTGTTGCTTTTCTGTATTGAAAGCCAGTCAGAACAGTAACCTGCTATATATTGTTCATAATTTCTCCTCAGCTGACACACTTAGGTCAGTTCAGCCCATACATGGCTGGAAGTTTTCTGAGCAACCCAAAGACAGGAAGAAATGTACAAGTAAAGAAATAACATTAGTATCTGAAAAAAAGCAACCCAAAGCATTTCTGAATAGTAATATATCCACAGCTCCAAGATTTCAGCATATGGTGCAAATTAACAACGTGCAGTGCAAGTCTTTTATTCAGTATCAGAAGTGAACTGGATGTTTCCAATACTGGTTACTATACCTTCCTTTCATTGGGCACCTGGTAACACAAGGTATGATGTTATAGTTACCAAACGTCCCGTGCAAAAGTATTTTTTTTTAAATTGTCAGTAAAGATTTATAATATTATACTTTACTTTGACTAAAAAATAAATAAATCAGAAGTTCTTTTATGTTGATATGACCAATAGAGACAACGGAGAAATAAAAAAAAAAATCCACCATCAGCTCAGTGGATATTTCTTACTGTTTCTAGATGGATACTGGGGGTGCAGCCATTACTTAAAAAACTTTAATGACTTCAGTGGTTCTGAAGACATTAAACTTTGTTCGCTGTTTTAATCATTTTGTCAATAAAAGTACACCAGAGCATAATTTCCCCTTGATACCAGCGTGCAATTAGTATTAGTACTAATGGATGCTATACATGAACATAAAAAACTGTGTGCTTCTGTAATCCAGAACAGCCACACACAGAGAACCCAATCATGGCAGCAACACAATGCAACAGAATCAAGTAATAATCACAGGTAGAGAATTTACCATAGTCCTCTGACTGGCAAACCAATACTGAGAAGAGTTTAAATAAAAAGTAAAAAAAAAAAATAAAATAATTCAACAGTGAGATGATGATCTGGCTCATGATGTTCCCACATTCAATTAGAATTGCCTTAATTACTCTGCAGAATTATATACTATGTCAATGTATTAAAAGGACCTTTGTACACCAAACAAGTAAGGAAAGTTTCTTGTTGCAGATTAATAGAAATAATGAGATTGTTTCCCAATTCACTTGCAAAGGAAAATTCATGAAATTTTAAAGTATCAGTCTTGCTACTGTGCATCAATTTTTCCTTATGAAAGTAGAAGTTTGTAAAAGTGCGTTCACAACTACATTAGAGCACACAACATAATGTTCATAACATGCACATGGGCAGGTTTGCTTACAGAGAATTTCAACAAATTTAGACTGGCTACCTCTCTGGGCTGACTGTCTCATCCTTCCTGCTTTATTCCTTTATGATGTTTTCACATTACAAGTTTCATTTTGCCTTAAGTAGGTTTTAGATCAGTCTTTACACTCTGACAGCTCTTTCCTGCAGTAAAAGGCAAGATGATCATTTTCAGTATGTTTTCTATGATATATATTAAAAATCATCACCAAGATGTTTCATTTCATCCCAATATACTGTGAGATTTCTTTGTTCCTACATATACTCTAAAACTGAAGGAGAACTGACATTTCAAAGTTAAAATTCCACAGACAAGAAGGAGAGAGGCAACTGGGAAACCCACCACAGGTATCTCCACAAAGTATCTTCAAGTCAAACTATTATAAGAACTTCAACGCTTTGTTAAACATTTATCTTGCACAGTTTTCAAATACCTGCTTGTTCAGTTGAAGAATGCTCTAGAAACTTATCCTTTAAGTTAATTTCTGTGGGATAAAAAATTACTTGGTATCATCTTGAGTGCCTCTTTCCTTTCTTAGTATTCCTCCCTCTAAAGTAAAGCCTTTTTTTTCTAGGATTCATTAAAAAATTAGTTTGTAAGATTCTGTATCACAGGCAAAATACTGTCTTGTCCTGTATTGCCCAGTGGAACAAAATGTTAACATAAACACAAAACTTCTTCTGGCAAAATTTTTAAATACAACTGAGCTTAAAGTGAGAAATATATTTTCCATTTACTTGACAAAGTCTCCAGTTTTGTGCACTGACAGATCCCCAAAGTGCAACTGAAATACAAACTGCCACAGCAAAGTGCATGTCTGCAGGGAAGGCAGAATTATACGAGTTCTGCATAATCACTTAATCTGATACATGCTTAGGTACTGCTCAATTCTCAGTTCACTTTAAGATATGCAATGGAGCAAATTTCTACCTGATACTACAAACAGCTGGGATAACATGCCTGATGATCTAATTCAAAATCTGAGTTACAAACACCTGCATTCTTAGCTGCTCACATCAGAGGCTGCCACAGTAACAGCCTCTTTTTAAGGTGGGGATTAGGAACTTGCCTATGCTGCTGGTATTTCTCACCTGAAGCTGTTTCTCCAGAAATTGAGATAACATTCTGAGAGAACAGAGGGCTAGCTAGTGCTTTAGATGTCACTAATTTTAGAGCAACTGAAGAGGAGTGGTTTAACTCTGATCAGGCACAAGGAACTCTTCACAACATAAATGAGAAAAACTGCACAGAGTTGTAGTTCACCACCACGTTGTTTCCACTATAGGGAGTTGAGTTTAATACAGAACTGAAGCTGAACCACAGAGCTGCCATGGCACAAACCAATGAACACCAACAAATACATGTGGAAAAGANTAAGGTGGGGATTAGGAACTTGCCTATGCTGCTGGTATTTTCACCTGAAGCTGTTTCTCCAGAAACTGAGATAATATTCTGAGAGAACAGAGGGCTAGTGCTTTAGATGTCACTAATTTTAGAGCAACTGAAGAGGAGTGGTTTAACTCTGATCAGGCACAAGGAACTCTTCACAACATAAATGAGAAAAACTGCACAGAGTTGTAGTTCACCACCACGTTGTTTCCACTATAGGGAGTTGAGTTTAATACAGAACTGAAGCTGAACCACAGAGCTGCCATGGCACAAACCAATGAACACCAACAAATACATGTGGAAAAGAGCCATGGCCACGTGCTGGGGACTATACTGTGCACTCTGGGGAATACATGACACACCACAGAATGTAAACCAGCAAAATACACACACAGATCAATGCATACTGCAGAGGAAGGGTGGTCTATCAATAGGCTACTGATTCACATCATGAACTTTATCTCAAAATACTGCACTTTAACTTTTAAATAAGGTTTGAGACAATTTGTAACACTTTGCTCACTGAGACAGATATGACAGAAACGACAAAAATGGGTTAAACTACAAAAACTACACTACTCCGACCGTATCTAGACAAGAGGAAAAACTCATAATTATGAGATTGTGCTGTCAAATAAATGTAAATTCACATCTTTCATATTCTGCATTAAAAACTCAAGTCTATTATAAATTAAAATAAATATTTGAAACACTTCAGCTTCAAGTAATAAGCAACAACCAAAAGAATCAAGTTATGAAATATACTGGTGGGAGTAGAATGAATTATTAAGTAAAACTTGTGAGAGTGAGGCATTTATATTGCACACATTTAAATATCAATTAGGAAAAAACCCAATAAAGGATGATGAACTGAATCATCTCTGTTTTACAACCACTCCTCTCTAAAATTGACTGAGACTAACAGAGAAACTAAGCTTGCAATGTAAATTTCATTCACTTTGAAATAGGTTAAAAATTTAAATTAACCAGCTGAAATTTGCAGTGTCTAAACTTAAAATTAATAAGAACTGCATTTATAGAAGTAAATGAAATAGAACAGTGGCACCTGCTATGCACAGCATGCTAGTTACCTCCTCAAGGAAAAATCCAAGGATCTGCTCAGAGAAAATAAAATTGCACAGAAAAAACCAAAACAAACTTCTTGGTGTGGTGTTTTTGAAGAGCTCCTTATCTACTATATTATAAATCATTTCTTAATAGGAGTAATGCCAAGTTATGCATCAGTGTGTGTCTAAAATCTACTAAAACAGTTCCAAGTTGGGTTTTTAGTGGACTGGCCAGACTGCAGCCTTGACTGACAGGCTGAGGAGAGAGCCACCACCACAGGTGGCAAGCTGACTTATCCAGAAGACTCACACTTTGATCTGCGAGGGCTTTAGTTGGCTGAAAACACTCTTCCAAGATTCACCCGAAGGGAAGATTACAGATATACTTCTCGAAGTTGATACAGACAGAGGTTGTATTGAAATGAAAACATGAAGGAATCAGGCAAGGTATTAAAAAAACTCCAACAGCAAACACTAAGCACTGTTAAGAATCAAGTGAGGACTGACCTTTTTGTCTATGTCTACCTACCACATCTACAGCCCTCCAAATCACCACAACACCTGTTCCAACCTATTGAAATTACTACAGAAGTTGTGGTGTGGAGACAGCAAAGCCTTCAAACAGTTACTTAAAAATACTCAGAGATACTTTAAAAGTACTTTGCAAGGCATAACTATCTCATATCCCTGCCACCCTTTCCAAGCAAACTTGAAATAAAATACTCTAGTAAAATACAGCTTGAAGAGACTTATCTTCCTTTAAACATACAGATTCTTTTCTCTATGCTGGAGGGGTTCTAAGAATTTCATCACAATAATCACTGTGGATGGTGTTACCCAGGATGAAACAAAATGTCAGCAGTTCAGCTACTGGGTAACAACTGTTATTATTTATTGTTTACCAAGGATTCATTACATAGTGATCTCAAATTACCAGCATACCTGGAGCCAACTGATTGATAAGCACTTGGAAGATGCCACTGAGTAACGTATTAAAGCCAAGAACCCTTGTTACTGTTCAAGACGGATGGCTGCACACATTTGCCAGGTAGAGGCATCCTGCTGTTCCTGAAGGATTTGCTGAGAGGACACACTACAGTTTGATCTACATTAACAGCATAACAGTCCTTTACATCAGAGAACTCCACGCTCTGGAGCACTGCCCTCAGCTGCAAGATGTGCAAACTCAAAGAACAGCTTCCCTCTAAATCAGGGCTCTGACTTAACCTGCCCTCTGCCCAGTGAACTTGGTACAGAGGCTGTGTCCAGGCTGAGTTACTAGTGCTGGTTGCCTGTTCTAATACTCAGCATCCTCATGACTGCCTGCAGTCAGAGCAGGAGGCTACACGAGCTCCAACTCACCCACAAACACCCTTCCTTGCCATCTCACACAGCCTTGAAGCCCCTAAAAAAGTCCTTGTCTTCTACTCACATAGAAAGGTACAGAGCAACCCAGTAGTCTAAGATCTGACAGCTCTCTTTAAATCTCAAATGCCTTCCATGAGTAAAACCCAGCCATTTATACCACAGCTCAAAAGACAATCACAGCTAGTTTGCACTTGGAAACATTTCTCTCCAGATATGAGAACTTTAATATGAACTACAGTAAGGAAAAAACCCGAACCCACCAAACTTAGAAAATTGGTATAGCATATAAATGCATTTGTGTCCTTTCTATGACCCTCATCCTCTCCCCCATAAACTGTTTCAGATTACTGGGTATTTTTCATCCCTCTTTCCCTTTTGCTTGATGGTTTCTTTAATGGATGAAAGCAAAGATGACTATACTTTCCTTCCCTTAAGATGAACCTTCAGAGTATATAAATTGCTTGAGTAAATAAAAGAAAGAAGGGAATTACTAATTTAATGCTCTTCTATCTCTTGGGGAAAAAGCCCATGTAATTAACTGTAATGAGATTAAACTAACTTGTTGTTATTAATTTCCCAGTGCTGAGAAACTAAATCTAAGACCCATAAGACTGTGTATTAACCAGCTTTATCAACATTTGGCTTGCATTCTTGAGTTTTTACACCAATTTTAAAGGAAAATTATTAACTTCATTGAGTAGCAAAGTCAGTCAGAAGTATTAGAAATAGAATCAGGTCTCTTTAGGTAGGAACAGCAGATTCCTCTGTAACTGAGGACTGTGAATAGGTAGACCTAGAAGCAACAAATGCTATCCAAACCAAATAAAGAGAATAATAATTATTAAATTCTTACCAAAACTTTTTTCCATTACTTCTTTCTGACACATATCTTGAACATTCACTGTACAATTCACAATGAACTCTGGAGAAGAGCAGTCGTTATTTAGCTGAAACTCCTCACACTGGTAACACTGTATTTGCAAAGCCAAACCTGGAACAGATAGAATTTTGTTCAAAATCATGGAATGCTTTGGGCTGGAAGAGATCTTATAGACCACATCTCATTCCAACCCACCACTACGGGCAGTGACACCTTCCGCCAGACCAGGTCGCTCAAAGCCCCATCTGACCTGTCCATTAATAATAGTGATCATATTAAAATAAAAACAAATAAACAACCCCAAACAAACAAAAAAGAAAACAACAAGAAAAACCCAGAAAAACAAACCTAATAACCAGCAGCTGCCAGGAATTTTTGTCTTTGCATTTTGCGGTTCCTAACTACTCCACAGCCCAGCGGAAGTATCCCTTTGACAAAAATAAAGTAAAACACGCGAGTCGCCCGCTCCGCTGAGCCCAAGCGTTAGGGTGAGATAATGCCCCGATCCCGGGGCGCGGGGCGGCCGCTCCAGCGCTGGGAGCGCTGCCGCCAGGAGGCGACGGGTACGAACACGGACACGACACAGACACCGGTACCGGCACCGCCCCGCAGCCCATCGCCCGCCCCGGCGCTGCCCTCGGCACCGCGGGCTGAAAACTGCCCGCGCCCCGCAGAGAACAACCAGGCTAACAGATACGCTTCGGCTTTTATCTGTGCCGACGGGTTTACTTAGCTACTAATTAATTACAAATGATTTAATTACTATTTTGCCATGCACAATTACAGCGGCGGAGCATCCTTCACCTCCATCCTTTATCATGCAAACGAGGCGCTCCGCGCGGCTCGCCAGCAGCCGCTCCTCCCGGCGCTCCGCCGGGGGCTCCCGCACCCCTGGTCCCGCAGCGGGGACCCCCAGAACCCGGTGTGTGCCCTCCGCTGGGAGCGCTGCGGCGGCGGGACCGACCCACCGCCCAGAGAGGCGTGCACAGCGCCGGCGGTCAGCAGGCGGCATCCTCGGAGCCCCGCACCGGCTGCTGCGTGCGGAGCCTCGCCCCGCGGGCGGGCGGACAGCCAGAGCCGGGCACGGCGGGGGGCTCTGCGGGCCGGGGGCTGCGCTGCCCCGCTGGGGTCACTGTGCGGTACCGGCTCCGTCGAGGGGACGAAGCCTCCCCGCCGCCGGGCAACCCGGGCTGGCCGCAGGTGCGTCCGGGGAAGCGGCGCGAATCCCCTTCCTTACCTGGAGCCAGGCACAATCCCCAGAAAGTTGCAGTGAGAAGGAAGAGACGCATCCTCCCGGAGCCGCGGCCGCCGGGCTGGCGTGCAGTCGCGAAAGGGGCATCAGAAGGAGAGAGGCAGCGGAGGCGCCGCGCACTTGTGCCGCTTCCCTGCCTCCTCCGCTGCGGAGCGGAGCCCCGGGAGCAGGCGGCGGAGCCCGCCCGGCTCCCGCCCTGCCCAGCCCCGCGCCGCGCTCCAGTCTCGCCTGAGTTGAGCGCTGAGACTGGAAGAAACTGTACAAGCGAGAGCTGGGGGGCGGCTCCCCCCCACTCCCTCCCCCAGCACCATGTGATGCTGGCGGAGCGGGGCGGGGATCCCCGCACCTCGCTGGGCGCACTTCGGGAACGGGCAGAGTTGAGCGAGGGAGGAGAGAGAGCCCCGCACGCTCCTGCCCCCGCACCGCCAGCTCGGCGCTGCGGAGCGACCTCGCGACTCCCTGCCCGCCGGGGCGGCCCTTTCGCATCCCCCGCCCTCCTTCCCCGCTCCGGCTGCGGGGCGCAGACCCCGTGTGCGGTGGCTCGGCTCGCCGCGGTCCCCTCCGTGTCCTCGCCCGCCCGGAGCCCACAGGTGGCAGCCGGAGCGCGCCGGAGGGGCCGGGCCGCGCTGCGAGGCGTCGCTCGCCTGCCACAAACAACCCGCGTCCCCCGAGGGACTGAGCGGAGGCGCGACCCTCCCGGCTCCCCGAAAGGGAATTCAAGTTTAACAAAAAGGGGAAAAGGGCATCACTCCCCTGCCTCCTCCGCGTGGGCAGCCGGTGGAGATGGGATGGGATGGGATGCGATGGTTTGGGATGGGATGGGCGGAGGCGGCGGGGAGCCGTCGGAGGGCCGGGCAGCGCTGTCCCGGCTTGGTGGGAACCCCCCCACACCGTAAACCCCCCGGGCTGGTCCTCGCCCCGCGCCCACCTGCAGGCTCAGGATGTCACACAAAACCCCTCTGCGGGCACACGTACGCAAGAAAAGTTTTTATTTACGAAAGGTGTTTCAATGAAAATGTCTTAAAAGTCGAAAAGGACGATGCAAGTTTACGGCGGAAATGACTTAAAATATAACAAATTGCACAAAATATTAACACTGATCATACAATATTTCAAAGATTAACAGGCATGTGCTAAAGAAACTGTAGAGTCTAGAAATACCCCCAAATATATCTACTTTACAATTGCTGTACAAAAAAGCAGTTATAAATACTTCACATCTAGAAAAAATACACAGAACCTTTGAAATAGACTTTCCCTTACATATAAACAACCTTTGTAAAAAAAACAGAAACACCCAAAACAGGCCCTGCTCCTAGATATGTCTGAACTACTACTGGTTAGCACCAACATCTTGTAATGTGTCACAAACACGAGTTGTTTCGGTTTTTAAAAAATAATTTTAGTGTTTAGAATTTAATGAAGACCAAACAGAGACTACAAAAGATAACAGAGTATGGTACATTCATAATTTGATGGCAAATGAATACAGAGGAAGTGGAAATCAAAAAACTATGTTGCAGTCAGAAGTACAGGGTAGTTTATGGAGTTCTCATTCCTACAAGACTCCCATTTGTATCAGCAGTGAATTGCTTTGACCCTGATCTTTTGAACAGCTACGTGCATGATTGATGAAGCCAATGCCAGCAGTATCAAGACTTTTAATCTATTCATTTTCTTGCCATGTCAAAAGTCAAAACCCTTTTGAAGTAAGACACCTGTTGTGAAGTTGTAATAACTGAAATGCACGTTTCCCTAGAACACCTGTATAGAATTGCACTAAATGTAAAAAATAGAATACGTTTTGTAAAAGGGAGTCCATGAAAGTTTATTACAGACAACCTGGCAGGCTCAGGTTTATGGTAACGCAGTGTTTCTACGTACAGTTTTAAGACTAGAACAATTATAAATCTTTTTTAAAAAAATCTACTAACTTTCCTTGTTAATATTAACACCAATTTCTTTAAGTTAGTAATCTGCCATTACAGGAGCATAGCACCAATTTAATAATTATTGCTGTCATGTATCCCTAGAAATATATTTTCCCAAGGTATTTACAACTGTACAAATATCCACAAAAGTGCAAAATTAAGACTTTATTCTGTGTAAGCGTTCGCTGTGTTCAGTGTGGAGTCCCACACACCACCATGACACCATCCCCTGCCTTATTGCTTCGTGGTGTGAGGTGAGAACACCCTGCTGTGAGTGCAGCGATCCAGAGGGGGAATTTTCAACAACTGTCTCTTCTCCCCACACACTCCACGCTCGCCTTCAGCTCCGTTACGTGCCGTGGTCGCAGCCCACTGGGAAGTGTCTCTACACCTCGTTGGAGCCTTGGCTGGCACAGGAGGAGAAGCTATCGTATAGAGAATCACTCAAGGATTCTAAATTGTCCATGTCGTGCCGACCCAAGCTATTTAAGGAAGCTTCTTCCATCTTTCCATTTTCTTCCCTTTGTCCTTCAACCTTGTTCAGACAGTTCTTCTCTTTTTCTAATAAAAGTACATTATTGCTGTTGAATTTATTGAGGGACTCCAGGGAAATTTTAGATACTCTATTCTGGGAATCTTCTTTTGTTTCTTCGGTTTGCTTCAATTTCTGTAATAAGTGAGCGAAATATTAGAAACATATTTCTTATAAAAATAAAGTTATCCTATTGTACACCATTAATTGCTATCTTTCCAAAGTTCACGGGGTGAAAGGAAATAGATTGTTAGACACTTAAATATCTGTTATGATTAAATAGAACATTAGTGTCCATTTTAGGATAAATCATAACTTTAATGATTCGTAACAGTTAAGTGCTATTAATGTCGTAAGTAGTAGATCCTGGCTGTGCATGTGTTAAATGTCTCCAGCATCTTCACAGTAATTTACATCTTCTCCTGTACAAATACTTTGGGGAATATGTTTAAACAGGTATTTGTTTAAGTAGAGTTTTTTTTTAAAAAAAGGTGTAGAGGAGAAAACAGCATTTTCCATAAATCAAGGATGCAAATGAAACTTGCTAGGGAATAACTTCACATTTTGCATGTGTAAGGCTATTGATTTCCACAGACCCAAACCCCCTCTAATAGACAAGAAAGCAACAAGACAGGAAATTATACTGAACTGGGCTGATCCCCACAGACCAGAATCAATCAGATATTGGCCAGGTCTACTTGGAGAAGTGGTGTAATTCTGTGGGAACACCGGATGGTGTATTAGCACATTATATTAAAAATGCACAGTAGGATTGTACCAGAGTAATTTTATCCCTTTGTTAGCCACTGGTATTTTCAATCAGAGATCTAACCAAGGAATCATTAGGGAGCTGTGTAGAGAGCAGTTCAATAAAAATGACCTGCTGTTCATATACAGGGTGTCTTAAAATTTGAGTAACTAAATCCTCTTACAGATAATATTACCATAGAAATACAGGATAGCATTCAACATTTTACAACCAACATTCAATAACCTTTTGGACAGATAAGATTCAAGGTTTCTGAGATATGCCATCAGAGTGCAAAGCCATTCTTCATTTTTGGTAGTGCCATCAGATGGCAAAGACTGAATCAGTAAATTACTGCAAATCCAAGACATCAATGTTTTGTTTTCAACAGAAAACAAAATAGCACTGAAAATAAAGCTTGGACAGACGTGTGGATGCTGTGGGTCATTACATACACAGTTGTGAAGGAATTTTTTTGAGAATTCAAGTTCCAAGTCAGTTAAATGTTGTGCATGCTGTGCTGCTTCTCCTTGGAAATCTTGGGCAAGAGGAAAACAAATTGCTTCAGTTTGATTGCTTGTTTTTATGGCTAGTTAGATAAGAATTGAAATGCCAGTCCAATGATTCTTTATGCTTTGATATTGTCATAGTTTATAAGCTGAGCATGCATTCATTAGAGTAGTATTTTTAGCAAATGTTTTAAACAAACTTAAGCAAAGCAACAGGAGATCTTAAAGTCATGATAAATGAAATTTTTTTGTTTGGTTCATTAATTAATCTTCAGTCTAAAATGTCTGTAGGGATATTACATTGAATTTTCAGTTATGATGACAGTTAAAACTAAGGCCTTCAATATCTGTAATTATGTTTTCTGAGACAGAGGAATATAACCCTTGGTAATAGGAACAAACACAAATTTAGGACCCCTCAATAGAAATCTTTCACTATTTTGACTTAAAATGTTCTTCCCTTTGCCCTCATTTAAAATACTGGAAGAGCTGTTTCTCTTCTCTGTAGGTCAGAAGAGAAAATTCTCAGCCATGGCAGCAATAACACACATTAGCACATTTACTCTTTGGAGCACTAAACCTGAAGTATTTTATTATATGACAGACTAAATGATGTTTCTTTCTCTGTATTTTTCCCCACTTTACAGCTTTTCTTTAGAATTGGGGCTGCAGGACTAAATAATGGTATTAGGAAGGTCTGTGATAAAACTCCTATTGATTCAAATGGAGCCTATTTCAACTCCTGGGCAGGAAGAACACAGACACCTGGAGAATTTGCAGCACAGAGCAGTCCTGGTGAAGCATCACAATAAGAGCAGCATTTTGGCTATCCCACTGAAGGATACATTTACACCACAGGACAGACAGAGCTGAATTCATTGTTATATTCTGCATATATGTAGTATTAATAATTTTTTATACTCTACAAGGACAATCTAGACTGCAATCCTACTTCAATCACACCCTAGGTTCTCATTTATATATATAATATAAAGCTAACAGTTTATAAAATATGCTAGAGAAACTGCAGGGAATAAAAGTATTCTCTAAAAACTTTAAGCAAAATCATTGAATCAAATGAAATTGAAGTGAACTGAAGCCCATCAGGGAAACGTTTTGGCAAAAGACACACTGAGTAGTGAACAGTGTATCTACGGCACATCAATCATTAAAGTGAAAACTAATTCTGACTTTTGTAGAAAAAATATTATTAAACCAAGAGACAATTCAGAAAAATGTTATGCATATTTTTTGACATACAATTCTCCTTTTTAGACATATTAGTGCCCAGTTACCTCTTTTTGTAAAAATCCTCAAACTTTTCCTTTCTATAACACATAGAAGAAAACTGATTCACAGCCTGAGCTGCATGAGCAAAAATAAGAAAACTCTAAGCCAATATATTAACTTAGGAACCTGCATAATCAACAAGTCATTTTCTCCCACAATAACACAATTATGTACAATTGCTAGAGTTGAAAAGTCACCAGAAATTTCTTCAACCTTGGTATGTCAGAAAAAAGATTAACACAAGTTAAGAAATTTTTCTCCAGTTACTATAGATACAATTTATAAAAAATTACCAAAGCGTGTTTATTTAGATTCATCCTTAATTAAGTTTCTTATTTTTCATGGCAGTCACAAAAGCTGCTAGATGAATCAAAAGGCAAAATCAAAGCAACTATTATTAGAATTTCTTTGATAAATTGTGTGTGTGGTTACAAAGTTTCTTTAGTTTTGTTCACATAGATTTATTACTGACTTTAGCAGAGTCACAGGTATAACAAAGAACAAGAGTTAGCCCAGAGATGATAGCATTGTGCATTTTAAAGTAATTAAAAAACTAAGGTAATCAGTTCATTTGAGAGTCACACTAAAGTGATTCAGTAGCTGCTTCTGCAGACAAGAACACTGGGCAGCAGGTCAGGTGTGTTTTGTATCCATGAGAACTGGGTGAGATTTGGTAACAGACAGCACCTAACCTCTAAGTCATGGCTTCCAGTCAAATCTTTCCTACAGCTGCATCTTTCCTGCATCTGTCCTTTGAATAAGGTGACTGCTGCATTTGGTGGGGACATCATATGTTTTCCTAAGTATTAACTTAAGGGAAAAGACAAAAACATGTCCTCAGAGATTTTGGTCTAAGAAAACAAAAAAACAAAACAAACAAAAACCACCCAAACCAAGAAACAAAACAAGAGCTGTGATTTTCCGAGTACCTCTGTAATAGTACTGGCCCATCTTCCTAAAGCAGATCAATGGAAAGATTGTTTTATTTATACTAATTGTATTTATGTATAGAAAATCTGTACCTTTTTTGCCTTAGAGCATGGGGAACATTTGTTGTTCTACTCCACAGTGTAAGTGGAGAGCTTTTCACAGCTGGAGTTTCTTACCTAGTCAGTACAGGGTGCCTTGTACCACCTGAAAGCAGTGACCAGTTGTCAGAAGAGGAGGAACTCTATCTGATATAATACAGACATTCATCACGAATCACATCACTTTGAAATAAACTCATGAGTCATGAATGAGAAAAATGTTTCCTCGTTGGCAACATCCTAAAGGGAATAACTAAAACCCATTAGTGATGTAATAAAATCTGGCATGTCACTTCAAGCACAGCAAATTAGGAAAACAAAACTAGCCTGCAGTTACACTGATACATTATAAATAGGTGTTATTTCTACATTAATACATCAAATTAGGTTTTCTGTAAACTTCAAAAATGAGAGGTTACATGTGGGTAGAATGCCTTTCCAGTGCTGTGTGATCAAGGACCAGCCACAGCTGCAGCCATTCTGAACGACACAAGGACTCTGCAGGTGTAATAGGAAGAAGCAGGGAAGGATGGGCTGGTTCTCAGGCACAAAGGATCCCACACTCATGTACAGGAAGGAAAGCAACAGCAAGGCCATTTCTTCTGCAGAAGCTCTGATTGTCTGGAGGTCAGGCTATGCTTCTAAGGCATGCCAGAGCCCAGAATTAGCAATGAACCATTCTGCAGGATAAATGTATTTTCCAGCTGTCTAAGTTTAGTTAACCAGCACTTTAAAGGCCTCTGAATCAGTTACACAAAAGAATAAAATGAACTTTATTTATGTCTCTCATGCATTGGGCAATTTAGTTTTTAGATTAAGAAAAAAGCAAGAAGGGCATTGCTTCAAGTGAAGTATAACTGCAAAACACTATTGGGTAAAAACAATGAAATTGCTATGAGAATTAAATATAGATCAACAAAATCAATACTTAATTGTATAACTCAGTGTCTTTCATTTCAGATCTGATCTGTAATAGAAGATACAAAGTATGCTCTCTTTTTTGCCCTTTTAGTTATTACTCATAACTTAATTGTGAAGGAAAACAATTTTCTGAATTTTTACCCTCTAAAAATTGCTTGTTACTTTGTCTGCATATGCTCAAGGTAAACTTGATCCCACAGAGATACTATTTCTTATTTCAAATTCAGAGTTTTACCAATTTAGATATCCTCTATTCTTATAACTCTTTTATATTTGGGACACAATGAGTCTAAGTGGGGTTTGCTGTTGCAGCATTAGATAGGTTACTTATACATAACATGTTTAGTAGGACAATTTTAATATGTTCACAGCTTCTTGTAAAACAGGTGCATTGAGATGCAGAGCAGTATTCTGGTCAGAAATATACGGATCTAACCAGAAGTAACTTCTTCATGAATTCTGTGGCATTACACGACCATTTGCATTAAAAGTGTAACATGAAAATGGTTGGGTTTAAACTGCCAGGTAGTAGCTGTCTGTCATCCAGCCAGGACAGAATCCCATGCAGGCTCTCTGTGGAAAGTGAGCAGTCTCCAGATCTCATTTAACATCAGGTGGACAGGTAGCATTCGGCAGCAAAAATAGTTGTACAGTTACATACAGGAAACTACAAAGGTGAAAGCTGTAACTGCATGACCTCTGCTGCATTACAGCTGAGCTAAAAATGTGATGTTTGAACTTCTTTCTCTTTAAAGCATAACCTTAAATAATAAGATAAGCCTTGCTCTCCCTTATATATTGTCGGAAGCTTTTATCTATTTTCCGGACTGAGAGTAAAATAATTTTGTGAAATAATGAATCATTTTTCTTTTTTCTACTTGAGCAGAAATCCCGAAGTTATTTTGCTGCAGCAGACAATGACATTCTCAGAGACACACCATCAGATTTTCATGATAAGCAATAAGTGCCAGTTTCTTTTCTGGGGAAAAACGTCATTGACTGGAAGCATTTTTAAGTTCATTAGTCTGGTCAGCAGTTGATAGAAAAGCCATATATGCATAGGTACATATATGCCCTGATGGCATTATGAGTCGTAACACAATGAGAACTGTATTTCAGAGTATAGCAACATACAAATACATTTTAGTATCAAAAGGACAGCATTTCTGATGATCCTGAATTGTAAATAAACTACTTTAGGGGAAATAAAGCTGATTAGCATGAACATTGTATGATTGATAACTGCAGATCTGGATGAGAACGGCTACTGCTTAATGAACCGGTGACTGAGGAGTTGAGACTTACGTTACCTACAGATTGAAATCTTGCATGGTTTAGGAGATAAAAGATAGTTTAGTGAATTGGGGCTTAATTTTCATAACACAGTGAGGTGTCTGGGTACATTCAGTATTCTAATGCCAAGAATATCATCCTCATAATTTACAAAGTATATGAATATTTTCTTGACATGGCAAGACTGTTTGACCTGATCAGGTTTGTGCCAACCCTCTTTGACCTTTTGCATAATTTAATAAACCAGGATGTTGACATGCTGGTTGCCAGGTCAGGTTAGACTGTCTTTTTAGCTTCTACTCAGTTATGAACTGAATGGCACAGGCATGGCTGTTTTCTTATAGGGCCAAAGAATGGTCACTGGCTGCATCAACTCTGCATGGACAAAGTTTATTTGAAAAGGAATAAGAAAACATAATTCTAAGTGGCAATACCTTGGAAAATTATCACAATGCTGCTGCTCAGTCAAGTGCGTTGAGGGGATTCATTAAAAAGAAAAGTAATTAAACACCAGTACTTTCTCCAGAAAGCAAAGCAGAGCTTCACTCTCTTCACATTGGCAGAATCACCAATTTTGCTTCTCACAGAGGGAATCTGCCCACTAAAAGCAAAGTTTAGTGCAATCAGAGGCTCACCACAAGGCATTAAGGAAGAAATATCCATGCTGAGAAAGGCAGCTGATAGTTTTTAGAACCTGATGGACTGAAAATGAACAAGACATATAGGATACACTTTACTTGTCTAAAGATCCTTTTAGCTTTACTTGTAGAGGGAGTTAAATAACAAAATTGTTCTGATTTTCTAGTGATTGAAAAAAAATCACAGTGGCAAAAAAAATCATACTGAAAGGTAAGATTGGTGACAAAGTTATTGAACTTGACTTAACCATTTGAAGCTCACTACTATTTCTTGACAGAATTGTGTGGAAGGTTATGTTGCCAGTGATAACCAAATGGTACTGGAACTACACAGTCCTAAG
>VYZS01046567.1:1654-14121 GCA_013400695.1 Neodrepanis coruscans
CACAGGGCTGCGCCGCCCAGCCGCTGCTGCCACCCCCGCCGCCACACCCCGCCCGGAGCCCGGCCGCCGTCGGCGCCAGGCAAAGCCGCTGCCTCGCCGGCTTCTCCCGGGACCAGGCAAAACTGTCGCTTTTGCCGGCTCCTCTCGGGGCCAGGCAAAGCCGCCGCTGCTGCTGGTTCGCCCGCTGCCGCTGGCCATCGTGGCACCATCGCCCGCAGCCCCGGTGGCTCCCGGTGCGTGCCGTGGCTCCATTCCCGACACGGTCTCCACGGGCGCAACAGCCCCGGGACCGCGGGACAGCCCCGGCAGGGAATTGGGGAGGGAACAGTTTTATTTTTCCAACCCACAACACTCTATTTTGTTAGTTTTCTGGAAAATGAGTTTTGATGATCTACAGCTTGAAGCACTTATTTTTAAATGGTAAAACAAATAACATCACTTACTCTATCAATTTTCAGAGTAGACTTAAGTGCAAAGTTAACTGATCCAGTGTGATGTAGTTTTACTCTTTCAGCATGACTTTTAAAAGTTTTTGGAGGTTTATTATTTTAGTTCTTAAACACAAGCTCTGCTATGCAGTCACCTTCTGTTCTATATGAGAAACTGAGGAAACACGATTGCTTGAAATAAAATCATTAAGAAGACTCACAGATTGATTAACTGTTTATATATTTTGCCAATCTTAAAAATCCATAGTTAGAAGAAAAATGTTAAAAGAATTAAACACAATATTAGACTAGGTGCTTTTCCCAGCCTTGTACCTAGATTTTTTTAAGGCAATAACTCAGGAGAATCTTACACAGATTTCCCCATTCCTAGGTCAATCAGTAACACAGAATTCCTTTTTGTCCTTCCCTTTCTTTTCTACATAAAAAATCTTTTAAAAATGTCCAGGGGTTCTGCATAGCTCAGACTACATTAGTAAAAAATCAGTACTAAATATTTTTTATACATATGTTTTTTTAAGTGTAGACAATTGTAATCAGTGGACAGAATGGATACTTTTGTTGGCCAGTTTGACAACAGCTTCTCAATTATGTACATGTCATAATAGAATAATAATTTTGATGAAAATTTGATAGAACTATCTACCACAGAGTTTGGCAGCCAAGTTCAGAAAATCTAACTTAAGGTATCTGAAGTCATGCTGTCACATATTGCTAGGAAACCTTACATTCAGGACTACTTAGGGAAAACCTTCTGGCCCAGCAATTTTGTGACCTCTGGGGATGGATTTGGCAAAACTGTCACCCTCACAGCCTAAAACGAACATGATTTTTACTAAGTTCTTTACTGCTGCCTAGTGCTGGGGGACAGAGACAGGATAGAGGTGTTCAATGCTTTCTTTTCCTCTGTCTTCAACATGGATGACAGACCAAGAGGGTCTCAGTATCCTGAGCTGGAGAATGGCTGCAAGAATGATAACTCCCAGTCAACCTTGAAATTGTGCAGGATCTGCTGCTAGGTCTCTAAAAAATCTATGGAGCTTGATGAAATTAATCCAAGAATCCTCAAAGAGCTGGCTAATGTCATCACAAAACCTCTCTGGATAATTTTTGAGCAGTCTTGGGAATCTGGAGAGATCCCTGCTGGTTGTAAGCTAGTGAATGCTGTCACAATATTCAGGAAGGGCAAGAAAAAGGACCCTGGGAAAAAGGAAATTACAGGTCTGTCTGTCTTTCTTCAGTGCCTGGTAAAGTTATGGAGAAGATTATTCTGGGAGGTAATCAAAACACCTAAAAGTGTCTTGTCACAGTCAATAGTCATAGCCAGCATGGCTTCATGAGAGGAAAATTCTGCTTATCCAAGCTGATTTCCTTTTATGACAAGGTAACCCACCCACTTGATCAAGCAAAGCCATTTAATGTAACCTTTCTAGATATCAGTAAAGTTTTTGATACTGTCTCTCACAGCATCCTTTTGGACAAAATGTCCAGCACACAGCTGGATAAACACATCATGTAGTGCATGAGCAATTGGCTTGCAGGTCGACCTCAGAGGGTAAGAGCGAATAGGGTGAAATCAGACTGGTGACCTGTCACTAGTGCGTGACATTATATCAAAAGCTGCATTAATAATTTGTATAGGTTTTCAGTGAACTGCACATGACACATGGAAGGTTGAAAATAGGAAGGACCAAAGGTGGGCAAAAACCTTCAGCAGGAAAAGAGGAAGACACTGTGTGCACACAGTGTGATCAGGAATATCAATGGAGGAGCAGCTTGTGGACACTTCATGAACACCAGACCCTCAAGAGTAATTGATTAAGGGCTAATCTCAAAGTATCCTATTGCCAGTATATAACATGCCATTCTAGGATTGACTGAAGAGAAGACTGATAGACAAATCTCCAACTATTGGCACAAGCCATTTAAAACAACCTATAATTAATAGAGACCTTTGAAATACCCTATAACAAATATGATTAGAGAAACATAAACTATTTTAGAGTATAAAAGAAACTTGTAATAAACCATAAACGAAATTTGGATTCTCCTTGAGCAAGACACATTTGTGGCTGGCTTTTTGAGGGGTCCATATATAGTTGGCCACACTGGTGGGGTTCCGTAGGACTCCTCCTTGGGCCCTGTGCTCTTCAACATCATGAGTGACTTGGACAAAGGACTGAAGGGGATGCTAAGAAAGTTTGCAGACAACATGAAACTGAGAGGAGCTGTTGACTCCCTCAAAGGCAGAGAGGCCCTGCAGAGAGACCTTAATAAATTAGGACTGGGCAATCACCAACTATATGAAGTTCAACATGTAAAAGTGCTGGATTCTGTATATGAGATGGGGCAACCGTGGATGTACACACAGACTGGGAAATGAGATGCTGAAAAGCAGTGCTGGGAAAAGAGATCTGGGGACCCTGGTAGATGGCAAGTTGAATATGAGTCAGCAGTGCCCTGGCAGCCAGGAGGGCCAACCATGTTCTAGGGGGCATCAGGCAAAGCATCTTCAGCCGGTCAAGGGAGGTGATTTTCCTGCTCTACTTTGCACTGATACGACCTCACCTTGAGCGCTGTATGCAGTTTTGGGCACTGCAATATGGAGAGAATATTAAGCTATTAGAGGGTATCCAAATGAGGGCAACAAAGATGGTGAAGGGCCTTAAGAGGAAGCCTTATGAAGGTCTCTTTGATTAATCTCTCTGATTAGATATGAATGAACAGTACCACTCACTTGAGCATTATTGAAAATGTTAAATGAGCATGGTCCTGCAATATTGCTTTCATAGTTCATAAACAAAAATATCCTGAGAACAGTCATACTCTCAGGCATGGTGTGACTCTTGGGGATGGTTCTGTGCAGAGCCAGTGGTTGTATTTGATGATTCTTGTGGGTCCCTTCCAGCTCGGAATATTCTGTGATATACTTCTGCTTCTCTAGGCAAGGGCTGGGAAAGGATTTTGATTCACAAAAAACATGAAAGTTTTTGTCTTTGACTCATTTGGCACAGCATGTTTGCAAAAATTTTTGAGCTATCTAAAAAGGGAAATAGGGTTTCCAATGGCTCCTTATAAGAACTTGTTCTTGTTTCAACTTAGTGTATTCCATGCTTGAAATGTTTAACAAAATTTAGCCATTTTTTCTTACTAGAATATCTTTTGGAAATCTTTGTAGCCTACAGAACAATTACAGTGACTGTAATTAAAGAAATGTACTAATACAGCCGAGTAAAAGCAATATTAATTGCATTGGAAATAATACTGATTTATAACTTCCATCACAAAATTGTTACTTTGTGATTGTGAATTGCAACTTTGGTAACCATAGTCAGTAAGAAGTAGCTACCTATTAAGACCCTTATTACGCTCATCTATAATCTTTTTTTTTTAATTAAAAATTCTCAATATATTAAAAAAGCATTGTGTTATTTTGTGAATTAATGTTTTCTGTGTGTGAGTCTCATTTGCGAGACTCAAGGTTTTCATTTAGAATATTATTTACTAACTTGTGCAATCTTGAATTTTTAGCAAGACAAACATATCTTAATATCCAGAATAGAAATGCACTGCCCATCCTGTGATAAGCTATCACTTCCTAATCATTTCAAGAAGAAAGCAAAGTTTAATGTCCAGAAGAGATGAACTGAGCTTTCAGTAAGTAACCATTCTTCTTAAGTAGCAAATGTAAGTGTTAAATAAATGTTGAAAAATACATAGAATTAAATGGTGACATGTTTTTTTAAAGATTGTCTTAGTCTTCTAACAAAGGCCAAATAAACAATGACTTGTACAGCCAATGCAAATGAGTAAAATTCTACTGGAATCAACTAACCAATCATTTAGTAATAAGACAGTTTAGTCTCCATCTCTCTAATACGTGTCAAGTTTAACATTTAAATATTCGTGTAAAATATTAACTTTCCCCTGAAGTTACTCAAAACTGCTAAACCATTCCGCACTAATACGGAAATCTGAGCAGTATTTTATTGAGGGGTATTAGTCACATTTTATTAACCCCCTAATATTTTATTGAAACATATTTTTTAAAACCTATTAAAACTATAACATATCATTATGTTTTATTACAAATGTGATAAATATATGCTTTAGAGGGGTTAGTAGAACACACCTTTGAGTAACAACCTCTTTAGTGGTTTGAGCAGTGAAGTTTAATCCAAGACTTGGTAAATCCACTGTATTGTCAGTGGCTAAGAAGTTGTTGTGTTGAATTTTCATAGAGGCCAATGGACTTGTACTGTCTAAGACTGTACTGTGTATTCGTTAATCCACATAGTATATAATAAAGATTTTCACCAATTATTGGGCAGCCAATGTACTTATTTTCAATTAAGCAACTTTAGATCAAGACATAGGGATTAAAAGCAGCAAAAAGAGACTTGGCAGATCTTTTATAAGCACTCCTACCCATTTCCTGCCTGTGTCCTCACAATGGTGCCTCCTGTGCAGGGGCAGTTCTTGTCCTCTTGTCCTCTTATTTGTCCTAGCTGAATTTCTTAAATTTTCTCATGACCTGTTCCTCTAGGCTGATTAGATATGAATGAACAGTACCACTCACTTGAGCATTATTGAAAATGTTAAATGAGCATGGTCCTGCAATATTGCTTTCATAGTTCATAAACAAAAATATCCTGAGAATGGTCCATATGAGGTCTCAATTCCATCACATTCATCATAGTCAGCTCACTCTGGTGGTGTCATGGTCAAGGTTACAACAATAGACTTTCCTTGCCCTGACCAGCCTCACCTGGGGCCTCCATCCAGGTACTCTCTCCATATTGGTCCAGAAGTTCTGTTCAGGACCAGGTTGCCAGTTTGGGGCACCCTGACCTACCCCATTGTTGTCCCTGTGCCCAGTCTTCTGCTGCTTCTGAGCAAACTCTCTGGGTAGACCCCAGCCCTGAATCATCCTTTCACTTTGCCTGGGATTGCCATCTATAGGGATTGCCGTACACTGCCCAGCCCTGCTTGGGTCCTGCCAGACTGCACTCTCTCAGGGAGAGCACAGCTTGTGCTGTGAGCATCTGCTGCTCCTAGCTCATCAGTCCTCCTGGAGCAGCCTCGCTGCTGCTGTTTGGTAGGTGGTTTATTTAGTCATTTTAGTGCTAATATGTGTGTTTAAATCAGACATTTGTTGTAGAATATATGGGTCTTCATTCGCTTCATATTTCCGACCAAAATCTCTTCCAACCTGTGAAGTAGGTCAGTGTAGAGGAGGGATAGATAAATGGAGCATTCCAGCCNACCACTCACTTGAGCATTATTGAAAATGTTAAATGAGCATGGTCCTGCAATATTGCTTTCATAGTTCATAAACAAAAATATCCTGAGAATGGTCCATATGAGGTCTCAATTCCATCACATTCATCATAGTCAGCTCACTCTGGTGGTGTCATGGTCAAGGTTACAACAATAGACTTTCCTTGCCCTGACCAGCCTCACCTGGGGCCTCCATCCAGGTACTCTCTCCATATTGGTCCAGAAGTTCTGTTCAGGACCAGGTTGCCAGTTTGGGGCACCCTGACCTACCCCATTGTTGTCCCTGTGCCCAGTCTTCTGCTGCTTCTGAGCAAACTCTCTGGGTAGACCCCAGCCCTGAATCATCCTTTCACTTTGCCTGGGATTGCCATCTATAGGGATTGCCGTACACTGCCCAGCCCTGCTTGGGTCCTGCCAGACTGCACTCTCTCAGGGAGAGCACAGCTTGTGCTGTGAGCATCTGCTGCTCCTAGCTCATCAGTCCTCCTGGAGCAGCCTCGCTGCTGCTGTTTGGTAGGTGGTTTATTTAGTCATTTTAGTGCTAATATGTGTGTTTAAATCAGACATTTGTTGTAGAATATATGGGTCTTCATTCGCTTCATATTTCCGACCAAAATCTCTTCCAACCTGTGAAGTAGGTCAGTGTAGAGGAGGGATAGATAAATGGAGCATTCCAGCCTTCTTATTTTGGTGGAATTAGTTAAGAAAAGGTGGGAATAAGATAAAAATNGGCCTCCATCCAGGTACTCTCTCCATATTGGTCCAGAAGTTCTGTTCAGGACCAGGTTGCCAGTTTGGGGCACCCTGACCTACCCCATTGTTGTCCCTGTGCCCAGTCTTCTGCTGCTTCTGAGCAAACTCTCTGGGTAGACCCCAGCCCTGAATCATCCTTTCACCTTGCCTGGGATTGCCATCTATAGGGATTGCCGTACACTGCCCAGCCCTGCTTGGGTCCTGCCAGACTGCACTCTCTCAGGGAGAGCACAGCTTGTGCTGTGAGCATCTGCTGCTCCTAGCTCATCAGTCCTCCTGGAGCAGCCTCGCTGCTGCTGTTTGGTAGGTGGTTTATTTAGTCATTTTAGTGCTAATATGTGTGTTTAAATCAGACATTTGTTGTAGAATATATGGGTCTTCATTCGCTTCATATTTCCGACCAAAATCTCTTCCAACCTGTGAAGTAGGTCAGTGTAGAGGAGGGATAGATAAATGGAGCATTCCAGCCTTCTTATTTTGGTGGAATTAGTTAAGAAAAGGTGGGAATAAGATAAAAATTCAGTCTTGACATAATAAAAACTATTTTCTCTGGGATAAAATAAAGGAATCTTATGTAATAAGATTCTAATTTTCAATTTATTTAAATGATATCACTGTTTCCTGTGGCATCTACTGCTAACACTACGAAAATTTCTCAGATTGATAGACTATTAAAAATTCAGAAGTTTAATTTATTATTTTAATTTTTTGCCCAGAGATGCATTTCACGCTCTTTCTTCTTTTGATCAAACCTTTAGTAAGAAATGAGAAAAAAGCCAAGCCTAATTTTGTCCAACTTTGTCTACACTGCCAACAAGATAAATTCTGAAAAAATGCATAAATGGAAATATTGAAAATAGGTCTTGTAAATGGGATAACTGTTTTCACTTTCACTGTTTCAATGCTTTTGATAGTTCATCCAGATTTAGCTAAATAAACCATGTCAAAAGGACCAGGGAGTTCATTTCCAAGTATCAAAAAAGTAGTGAAAGTTGCAGAAGAGTTGTAAGCGCTCAATCCTCTTCTTTTATTTGCATAGCTCAGTTTCGTAAACAAAGTACTTCCCTTCCAAGATTTTGCACTGTGATTATACCAATTTTCTTTCATCTATAGGACAGAAATTATTGTATTGGATGGTTTTGTCTCCTGCAGCAGAGTAATTTTCTGCATGACCAACAGTAATGTAAAGCGGGAGATTTTAACAAGGAACAATTACTTTTAAAATTAAACTTTAAAGAGAGTGCAGATTGTAATAATATGGCAGGGAAGTGCACAAGATTATTGATCTCCTTTTTAAACTGTTAACATTTAAATGCTCTCTTTGATTATTCAGGTTAGCACAGAACTTCCAGAGCAACAAGATTCTTTCATGTTTTTTTCTTACTATTTCTCACTTCAGCAAACCTTCCTAAATCTTGAGTATAGAAGGAAAAAGTTCATGCATTCACAGAGAGAAATCTAAGCATGTTGGATTTTTTTCTTTTGTAACCAAATATAGTTTTGCAATGGTGTAAACATCAAAAAACTAAGTGTTCAAGTCAAGAACTGTCACATTCCAGACAGCTTTTTATTTAAGTACATTGATGACAATTACCAAATATATGATCAAAGCCCCCTTTTACAAGCTGGAGCCAGATCTCAGTCCGGCCATACATAGATTCCCAAATGTTGTAACAATGTGTGTGTGTGTTTTTTTTAACATATGACAATGGCACAAATGCACTACAATTAACATTAGGACTCTATGATGATCTTTATGACATCTGGGGGTCTTTAACTAATGCTATCAAAAGTTCTGTTATGTTGTATGGTCAGTAATTTCAAAAATGTGTTTAAAACATGCCTAGTGACTTTTCATTAGAAGCAGGAAAAGCTGAAAAATGCCATGTTTTCCAATTTAGTGAGCTTGTTCCAAAGCATGAACATACTTACAATGCAGCCTTCTCTCTTCATTATTTTAGATTTGGCAACTTTTACCCTATAAAAGAAATTCTGTAAACAACATACATGCAGCTGAAGAGAACAAGCAATTATGTATTGGCTTACACACGCAGAGTAGATAGGACTAATAAGTTATGAGGGCTTTGCCTGGTTAATATGCATTAATATGTTCATAATGAGATTTTGCTGGCCCATCAGTCTTAAATTAGGAGGCACTGGCCTGTGTTGCTCCCTGGAATGGGCCAATGTTCAATGTCAATTGATGCTCAGCATTGCTGTTTTACTGTTTTAGATTCTCTTTTTTTTTTTTTCTTACTATTGTCCTTTCATAGCTGTAGTTTTCCTTTTGAATCCTTAAGTTGTTACTGGTGTCTATGTTTGTTTTATTTTTCTTATCTTGCATAACTCTAGCTGATGTAGTTTCTAATATATTCTTTTTGAAAAACTGGCCCAAGATAATGCAGCTTGATACATCAAATGTAGATATTGGATGGCAGACAGCTGAACTGCTCAGCTAATGGATAGAAAGGGATTCAGAGAAAAAAAAAATCATGTGCAGCAATGTTTTTTTTTTGTTTTGTTCTATTCTCAAAAAATGGTTAATACAAAATGGTTACATATCTCAAAAATTCAGCATGACAGACACTTAAAGTAGAGTGTTAAGGATTGAATTCTAAAAACTTAATGTGTAATTACAACTTCTGTCAGGCAGTCCTAATCAATGGTGCTAGAAATAATTAAGGTCTGCTTTGGGATTCACCTCGTGATTCATGTTTTCATTTGATTCAGATCTATGTGACGGCTGCCAGATTGGTCAGTACACTAACAATTTGGCTGGGAGCATTGACATGTGTGAGCTCCTACTTCTTTAGCTGACAATCCAAAATTCTGTGGCCAGCAACCAACCTTTTTTGGTACAGACTTCATACACGGAAGAAAGCTACAAAATTCACTCATATAAGCACTGATTAACCAGTTTCTGACTCCATATTATTTTGAGCTTGTAAATGGAATGGCTGTTGCTTTCATTAAGTGAGCTTACTTTTCGTTATAACATGCAGAGTAAATGAAAATAAAATAAAACTTAATTTTGGAATCTTGAGCAGTTGATTTGGACAGAAAAGCATTTTACAGAGCAGAGAGAATCCAGATACTCAAAGATTTTCTTAGAGCTCAAGGCTCTTGTCATGAGAAAATTTAATTAAAATTTTGGAGATATGCTTTTTAAATAGAAGATAATTGGCTGGATTTAACACTGTGAAACTAATACTTACTTAAGGCTGTGTTAGGTTCTTAGAGTTGAGTAGTTCTGTTTCAATAATTTTCTATTATTTTCTTTTACTTTCTGTTGGTAAATAACAAATTTTAAGGAACAATAGAATATCAAAGCATTATGTCCATTATATCCATTTCAAAACATACTTGACAAATAAGAACATATTCAATTGGAATTTGCTGGAGAAACAGCAAAACAAAACATAAAACTAATCAGTGAATACGTTTTTACACAAGGCTCTTTGCACAAGAAAGTAGATTGTGAGAACTAAAAACGCAACCCAGAGATGAGCTTCTTTAGATATTCAGACTGATGCAGATGAACTCTACATCCATCTTGTATGTGATATGTTGACAGTGTTTTGCAGAAACCTGATTTGTATGAAATGGACACATTTCATTTTCATTTCTAAAACCTGGGTAAGGTTTTTCCTTTTTTTTTTTTTTAATTTTTGTTTTTTTCTTCAAAAGACCCCAATCTGATTATTATTTCACACATTTCTCGTTAATCCAGCTATTGACATGAATTGATATATCACCTTGCGAAATTTTTTTAAATCAGGCCTTACATAATGGAGAATATTGTCCACAATGAAAATAATTTTTGATGAAGCTGTCAACCTCAATTAGCTTTATAAGATATTCAAAGTCAGAATTGTTGAAAATTTTGTAAGATATATATACCTATCACTCAATTATTATTAAAAAATACCTCTCAGTGTCTTTTACATCTGATGATAGAACATGTGGAGTATGAAATCAGACCTGGATTTTATGGTTAGGAAGAAAGTCCATCTGAAATAATAAATTAGATTAAGTTAGACTTTTATTTCCTGTCCTAGCTTTGAATATTAGCAATATAGAGAAAAGCTAGCATACTTTTCTGACAAAAAATATGTAAGCCTGTAAAAGGAAAATTAAAAAAAAAAAATCCTAGTTTTACAAGATCATATTAAAAGTGAAAGAGTTTCAGATTAACAACTCTTCACTTTTTTTGACATAGTATATCTGGAATTTTCTGATGAAAACTCACAAAGATATTTCAGAAGAGACCAGGAAATATTCAAAGGATGAAGAACAATTTGTCAGGAAAGGATTAAATTGAAATTACAAGACATTAGATTTGCAAAGATTAAAGTTTGATATTATCCAAAGAGTGCAGAGTGAAAGGATCAAAAGAATAACAGCTGTAGTATTATAAAAAGGGTAAGAAATTTGGGTAAGTATATCAGGGAAGAAATTAAAGAGATGAAAAATTAGAATAACTCCGTTCAGGAGAAAATGACAGTTTATTTGTAGATAAAAATATGTGACTGCAGAAATATTTCTTAAAAAAAAGTAGTGGAACATGAGTTATAAGGACACTTTAAACTACCGTAAGCCAGTCACAAAAATGTATTCTAGGAAAGTTGATTGCAGAACTAGTAGAGAAAATAGCACATCATCATAAGTGTTTTCACTCTGTGGTGATTCTCGTACATAGGAAAATGATACAGTATTTTACATTGCTGAGGAGATGCACTGATATTCAAAGTATTACATCTGCATTCCATTGCTATTTTACAGTAAATTAGTAGTTATATTTGTAAACAGAAATCTGTTGGAAACCTTACACTTTTTTGGAAAGAGTTTGAGATGGGTATTCATTCAGATGAATTCTCTTCATATCCAAAAGCGCTTCCTGAAGTTTTCTCCACAGCTGTGTAAGAGCTGAGTAACCATCTTCTTAATCTTTCCTGTCAATAATTATTTGAAATTCGTTAATAACCCTTGTGAAGTAGCAACCACTAATAAACTGAACAGGAAAGTTCAGATACTCTGAGTAGTTAAAGGTTATTTCCTTCACACTGTTCTTCAGCTCCTTCCAAATGGTTCATGCAACAACTCTGGGCACAGTAACAGATAATTTGTTTCATTTTCACTAGCCCTATGCAGAGAGAAAGCCCATTTGAAATTTTAATGGAAGTGTTAATGTCTAATAGATATCTTGCAGAAGAAATACATAGAAAGAAAATGTGGAAATCACTCAGTAAGTGTCAAAACCATAATTTGCCTTCCTCTTGATACACTGTCCATAGTTTATCTCCTCCACTGCTTTTATGCAGTATAAAGAACAGAAGTTCAGGGCGTAACAGATTAATGACATATTTGTAGCAATATAAATGAGGAGGTTAGGAAATTTACGATATTGTAAGCTACAAGATGGATTAATGTAACTTCTGTTTACAGCCTCAGACCTAATTCATCAGTTTTTCCAGGAGAAAATGCATTACTGGTATCATGCCTCGAGAGAGTTTTGGATTACAGTTATATTAGGAGTGCGTAACTGGAGATACTGGAGATATTTGTTATAAATACAGAGCTTAATTCCATAAAATGCTGAACAGTTTCCTAGTGGAAGATAGCTTTTTTTTTGTTAACAAGGTGAGACAGTTCTGTGCCTAGGTCTTGGAATATATGTGAAATAAGATTATGAAACTACAGGTGATAAAAATTATAGTGCTCTAAACAAACATTTTATTTTCTTCATCATATTGATATCACTACCTTGATTGCTTTTCTGAAACTTTGATTTGAATATATCCTTTTTTAATCTTCTCAAATTATGGAAGTAAATGAAAAACAAAACAAAAAAATCCCAATCATTTTTTAGTATGAGGTACAATAGAATAGTCACGACACACTGCTTATACATAGCTATATGATAAGACATCATTTAGAAGAGGATTTGACTTGCGGTAACAGAACTCCACTCAGACCCCAAATAGATTC
>VYZS01046568.1:0-14935 GCA_013400695.1 Neodrepanis coruscans
ATATATATATATATATATTGGAGGCAGCTGGGTGTATAGCAAAAGAAACCTTACTCCAACACTTAAATAAAATATTCAAATCTGTGTTAAGAGACACTCTGAAATAAGTATGAATTAATATGGCAAAAGTTATTCTAGGTTTGTGTGACCATCAAACAATTGAGGATGAATGAGACTTAGATCATTTTTTTCTTCCAGAAAAGACAAGACCAAGCTTTTAGAAAGAAATAACTAATCTTTTCTCCCTTAGGTATGTAAAATAAAGATTATTTATGTATGTAGATTGATCCTAGTCAGAGCTCATTTACTTCTAAATTATTTTACTAATTTTGGAAAAAGTGTGTAAATTTACCTGCACTTTCAGGGCTCATATGGGCATAATTGGCAGCAGAAGCTGACCCAGCAGGTAACATAGAATGATGCTGATGACATACTAATTTTGCCTGCTCACACTATGGCTACACTGCAGCTGCTTGAAAGCTTTACCTCTCAAAAAATTACAATCCCAGAAAGTCTCTTACTCAGCTAATCCATATGTGCTTTTTCCTATTGGCTTCAAAATCACCAAGAATATCTTGTCTCCACTGTGCAAAACAGTACAACACAGAGCTGGGCTTGGTACCAGGGCAGAGGATATTCAGCTGGGTTGCAACATCAACCCAATACTGGGTTGTTCAGCTGCTCCTGGCCCAGCCCCACATCTCCAGAGATCATGGTTCCATACGCTGCAGAGTGCCCAACTTGCTTAGAGCAGTATGAGATCACCACTGCTGGGATTCCTGCTCTGAGCTCTCCAGGAGAAAGCTCAAGCTTGTGGCATTCATAATATCCAGGGTCCTAAGTTTCAGGCAGGGTGGTCTCTGAACTGATTTAAAATTTGTATATATTTTTTTTCATGTGATGGTATCTGTGTACCTTCTGTACTCAATTAAGTATACTTACCAGATGAATTCATGTATGACAATATGATTGTTTGGCTTTGAAGCCTGTGACTGTGGAAATTCTCATAAGCAGTAAAACTTCAGCACTCTGTAAAGTACAATAGTAATAGTTAGGAATGATTCACCTTGCCACACAGGTCTGCCTTCAAGTGTCTGTTTTTATCTTAATGTAAGGTTGAAAAAAAATCCAGAATGTTCCCTGCTAACTGTAGTATTAATTTATTCAAGGTTAGTATGAGTCTTCTTTCCATGGCTATTTATTTTGTATGTGTACAAAACTTTGATGGATCCCTTTACTGTCTGAAAACCAGGTTGTTCTCCCTGTGCACATGTAGCCAAACTAAGATGTGTTAGGGAAAGGATAGCACCACTGCCTGCTAGATTTTCAGTGAAACAGTGGGTTTGTCACACCTGCTTACACGCATCGCTTTTATGCTCAGGAAATAGCTTCTGGCACCAATCCAAATTTGCCTTAGACAGAGACGGATCTCTGGTCTTTTATCAAGATTGGTGAATCCATTTTCAGTCTAAGTGAAGGTTTCATCCCACTGAAATCTGGACTGAAATTCCAGATCCAGAAAGAGACACCAATCTTCATTTGTGGATGTAGGCCCTTGTGCTTATCAGGGAAGTTTCCTGCTACCATAGTTAATATATAGTTGCATTTGTCACTCCAGAAAATGTTGAAATATATTGAAACTTCTTAATCCCCTGAAAAACCAAACACTCGCTAAACTGTGTAAGACTATGAGCTCCTAAGGGAACAATAAGAAATTTGGGTATATGACTAATTTTTAGTAAAGAATAATACATTTACACAAACACTTTGATTAACTTTACATGATTTGCTACAGGTTTCCTTCTTACATCGCCTATTGGAACACAGCAAAAACAAGAAGTAAAACTGGCTTTGTACTGCATTAGACTCTCATGTACAAGGGCTGAGTATCCACAGTGGTAACTGTAACAGTGAAAGGAGTGACAAAGGTCATCTTCACACTGCTTGAGGCACTATCTGCAGTACAATTTGAATGGGAAAAAAAATTACATAGCAAAGAACATGCACTTTTCTCCTTACATTCATAGTATTTCCTATCACCTAACCAGCTGCATTTAGCTACATGTTCTATTTTTACTGATATGCCTTATAATTGAAACTCACATTCTTCTATGTAATTTTTAAAGATGATGACTGCTGTTGCAGTGAACGAGACATAGTGATATATGCTCATTTTATTGTGCAGTAATGTTAGATTTCATTAATAAAATAATTACTTTATTAGAAATAACTTCTGCAGTTACAATGAGACTGCAGATAATGGGTTCTGAGAGACTTGAATCAGTTATGCAACAGTTACTGTTATCATGAGGAAAGCCCCTAGAAGATGGGAAAGTAGTTACATGTGCAAGTTAGACTGGCAAAGAATTTTCTGCTGTTATATTAGCTTTTCCACTGTAGTGCAGGCTGAGTCATTACACACAGTGCAAAGATGTGCTTCAGCCTATAAAAGACATTTTTGCATTGTCTCACGAAGAGCAGTTTCCCACACACATGAGGTTAGCTTTGTGCCTAAAAGGGAACTCCATCCATCCAAGCTGCATCAGAGCCCATGGATAGTGTTAACACAAGGATGTTTTGGGGTAACTCAGAAAATGAAGACTAAAGCTGGATCTGTCTTCCATCTACAGACCATTTCATTCTAGGATCCAAGAATAATTATGAACATAGCTATGTGCTTTGCTAAGAGTAAAGTCAGTCTTTAAAGTATTTTCACTGTTTCTTTAGCCACATAGTAGTGAGTGATTTATCAAAATGGTAACTTAGTGGTTTTAAAAACTTGTAATAAATTGGCATTGAAGTTTTCAAATTCCAGCTGGAACTTTGGCCACAGTCCCCCTGGAGGAAATGATACTGAAGAGGCAGGGTTATATAAATATCTCAGGTCTCAGATGTAGACACATTTGAAGGTGGGGACTTCTGAGGCACCACAGGGTATCCAAAACAACCATATGGGGCTTGCACAAGATTTGTTGGACACCCACACCCTCTTGATGTGTTAGATGGAGTCCAGGATATGGTCCTCAAACAGCTTTGAAGTGACCTCCAGTGACTATTAAAGAAAGTGAGTTGTTATGAAACAGCACCTGAGAGCTCTTTCTTCACGGAGCATACCTAGCATTTAACAAGTAGAGCAGTAAAACTTTTACCAAATGCAATGGGACAACCATGGAGGGAATACAGGGTTCCTTGATGACCTGGAAGAGGATAAAAATTGAAATCTCTAAATCTCCTGTTTCTTGAGGGTTCTTAGGAGAGGCTGAAGACCTCCTCCTCTGCCACTTCACCCTGTGAGGAGTTCAACATCTTTGACTCGTAATAGTTTGGAGTTATCCAAAGATGCAATAATTCCCATTTGATTTACTGGGTCATCACCAGGATGGCATCAGGAGACTCTGTGCCAAGGTAAACAGCAGTCAGGGGTGAGGTAGCTTCAAAACAGGCATTCCCCTACCAAGCCAAACCTCTGAGTTTTTCTGAGGCATACACAGCAATTTTCTATGCTGGTCTGTGTAGGCTTTGTAAAGCTTCACTTGTCTTATAACAAGTGAGTGACAATCATTCACCCCATGCCCCTAATCCTGCTTTTCAGCAGCCTATCCTTTCCAGCTGCACTTCAGTTGAAGAAGTTGGAGATAGAAGGTGCTAATTTGCTGGGCATCTTGTTTACAGCTTCAGTGCAGAAATGCCATTCTACTATAAATTTGTTCTGAGGGTGGTTTGTTGGGTTTTTTTAACTACCACCCATGTGCAGTGATGCTTCAAGCCATCTATTAGAATAGAAAAGCACTGACATAAATAATTAACTGTAGTCTGCAAGGCTACTTTGTACACAACTTGGGAAAAGAGCATCAAATAACAGCAATCAGTAATCTTCCATGTTTATGGACTGTTTCTTACGAAGTGTGGCTCTATTCCCCTTAAATGTTTTCAGAGAAAAATTATTGTGATAATGAAGATTTGTTTTCTGCATAACTGAAGAGTATTATTTTCATTTTAAACCACTGCTGTCAGCCTTACTGGCTTCAGTTTTGCGGCTAATGTGGGTCGTAGTGTTTGTCTTTTCCTTTCAACACTAGTCTCTTTATTTACACAGTTAATCACTGTTTTCAAACTATTTAATTATTTTGGAAAACTTTCATTCTACCATGCAAATATTTCCTATGCTGCTTTAGCTTTGAAGGAGGCATAAGAGAGGCATCAGGCTTGGCCTGCCAAAAGCAGTGACTAGGTATACACAGGAAATCCTCTGCTGCATGTCTCTTCTGCCACATCCCCAGTTATGAAGACAATGAGGCACCTGGCATCAAAAAGGATTCAGAGGGTAGGATCCAGATCCAGATTTAACTACCTGAACATAGATATCAATGCAGATGTTTGCTCCAAACAAGGTGTCTAAATTTCCATCATGGCTTGTGGAGGCTTAGGTTTCTATTCAGTTTCCTAACATCAGAGTTCTCTTTTGAAACATTTAGGGTTAGCCACAATGGTTGCATGGTGATAGGTTGCCTTCTTAGGAAGCAGGCCCAATGGGTGACCTTTTGAAGTGGCATTTAGAAGCCAGATGGGATAACCCAGGCCTCAAATGGCAACAGATGTTCTAGACCTCACAGTATCACAGTATTAACAAGGTTGGAAAAGACCTTTGAGATCATCAAGTCCAACCTATTACCAAATACCAAACCATCATCTAAACCATGGCACTAAATGCTTCATTCAATCTTCTCTTAAATACTTCCACTAACTTCTTAATGAGGCACATCATTACATAGAGCCCTAGAATGCAAACACATTTAGCTGTTTGAATGTAAAAACTGTTCAAACTTACCAGTGAGGAAACATAAAAAGGGCAAGGGAGGAAGGGTGGAAGGGAGGAAGGGAGGAAGAAAGGATCCATCAAACATGTGGTGATATGGAAGACTGAGAGCTCAACAAGTCATCTCCAGAAACAATCAGTAGGGACCCATGACAAAGTGCAGAGCTCTATAGAGATACTAGATAATGTCCCAGCATTGGAACAAGTGAGTCCTTCTAGCACCATCATGAACCAAATCTGTGGCATTATTAAATTATTAATAGTGCATGTCCAGACTGTGACATGATGTCTGAGGAATGTAAACAACATCTCGTGATCTGCTGTGTCTCTAAGACATTGGTGGAAGTGACCTCTGAATGTCATGTGACCACTATACCTTTTGTCTAATTGTCTGTGTTAACCTAAACAATCGTTGGACTATAAAGGTACATAAATTTGCAATAAAGAGAGACTCCCTTTGGAGTCTTCATTTTGCCGCTGTATAGCTTGTACATAGTCTTTCTTTCCTGGATCTTCTGAAGCTCCATGAAGCACAAGGCCTATATATCTCACGGCAGCTGTGTCTCAGAGGGTCCCAATCACCGATGCTACCAAATTGCAGGTCCCAGTTTTAGAGGGACCACCAAAACTCCCTACACAAATGCACTATTGGACACCAGTCTGAGGATCTCTTCACCATGATACATCTTTTTATGTAGAACAATCCTAAAAAACTCCTTGCATTATGGTTCATGGGGTCACAATCTAAGAAAGAAATGAAAGCTACTATATCTTTTATTACTTAGTCTTAGAAATATTTTGAAAATTTGACTGAAAGTTCTTGCATTATTTCTGCCCTTAAGCTCAATGAATTTGAATGCAATTGTGGAAATCCAGACAGACATTGACCAAATAAAGATAAATAAGAATTCAGTACATATATCTCCTTATTACTGCTTTCAATGTACTTTCCATTATCGTTCAAGTGCATGTATAAAAAATCCTCTAGAATTTCAAATTATTTCTACATAAGTTGGCGGATAAGAGAAATAATTTTGAAGAATTGGACAAAGCTTTTAGGATTTATCCATATAATGTGAAGCCTGTGTTTATAGTTCAGGAAGACATACTACAGACACAGCAGAGATTCTACATCCCTCAATGCTAGACATGAAGTAAATATTAACATCATTTAATATTGCGGATATTAACATCATTTGGTATACCTTCTACATGTTTACTATTGTACAATTTCAGAGTACTTCATTAACCTTTTGCCTACCATGCAGCAATTTGTGATACATTTCCTTCCTTCACAAAATGAAAGATGTAGGAAAAAGCAGCATAAGACCCCACCCAGTCCTGTTCATTTTACAATCCCCCATGACCTAGGTGCTAATAGCAGTCACTACAGCAAAGCATGTGGAACTCCTTGGAGCACACTGACACAGTTTGGAGGCTCAATGAATTTTATCCTGTCTTTGAATATATAGGCATACATGGATTTGAATATGGACTTGACTAAATAGGCATACATATTTGCCTCGAAAGAGTGGTCATGCCAAGTTCTTCTGACTCAGTGGGAGCTGTTAATTTCCTCTCTAACATCTCTGTAGGACTGGCAGCATCTTTCTTTAAGAGACAATCTGAGTAGTATTCAGCTCCACGTTTGAACTCTAAAATACAAATCTTGCTGTACAAGTACCTACTGTATCTGAGACAGTCAATGGAGATTGGAGAGCGAGGACACTTTCTTGTAACCTAAACATAGGTCCTGGGATGTGTGGGCACCTCCTGTTACTTCAGATATCTTAAAATATCTGGGTCAGCAATTCAAGGATGGGAAATATTTCACTGGATGTAGAGACCTTATCCCCTCAGACAAAAGAGACAGGCTGGAAAGAGAAGAATTACATACTAAGGCAAACCCTGAGGTTGTGAGCTGATCAACAGCTTCAATGCCGCCCATATGTAAAAATTCCTAGTGAGGGAGTTTTTATCTTCTGAAAACTCTCTTTGAAGTTCACAGGAATAACTAACAGATTTTGAAGTACAAGATATTTGTTTTCTCTTCTTGTTTTCTCTTCTTAGATTATAGAAGGAAGCCCTGGCAATGTGACACATTAACAGTGTTGTTTGCTCTATGTACACAGAACTTACCCTAGAAACAGTAAGACATTTTAAACTCAAGTCCCTGAACTGCAGCTAGGGAGAAATCATCACAGCTCCAGGCAAGAGGTTATAAAGCTTAACATTTTTAATTACTTTTATTGCAGAGGTGATTCTCAAAGAAAACAAAAAAAAGCTGCAGGGCTGGAACCATTGTGGACCTGTGTAAACTCCCAATTTCCATCAGTCTCTTCAGCAACTGATAATAGCTGAAGAACATGAATGCCTTAGAACAAAAAATGACAACTGGAAATTTGATACATCTAGAATGTAAGGCATGTTAATTAGGTATGTGTCGCAGGGTTAAAAGTGAAAGTAAAAACGATCTGTGTGGGATGGCAGCCGGGTGAGGGGGGGAAGGGGGGAAGCTGTGTGTTTTTTTTTCGGTGGCCCCTCTCCCCCCAGCGGTGCGGCACGCGCAGGGGCTGCGGGGGCGGCGGCGCCGGGAGAAGCCAGCGAAAGCGGCGGCTTTGCCTGGCGCCGGCAGTAGCCGGGGCTTAGAGCGGCAGCGCCGGGCGAGCCGGTGACGGCGGCAGCGGTGGTCTGAGCCATGATCAGCCAGCACGGGCCCAGCAGATCGCTGCCTCCGCCGCCCCTCCGTCTCCCGGGCACAATCCGCTCAGGGAATTCAGCCCGGCAAGTTGTGGTCGGCCAGCACGAGTTAGGCGAGTCTCCCGCCTCTGCCTCCCTCCGTCCCTGGGCGTACATTTGCCGCAGGAGCGGCTGGCAGGAGCGGCGCAGGCAGCAGCACCGTAACGTGACAATTCTGACTGGATGCTGTCATGTTGTTGAGAATGTGAACCGACCACATGGCCATTGCGGGCCGGCGGCGGGGCGGTGCCAACAGCAGCGACAGCCCAGCAGTGGCACCGGGGCTGCAGCAGCCACAAAGCGGCCGCAACGGTTTGTCCCGCTGCGCTAGCGCTGCCGCCTGGCCCTACGGGCGGCGGCGCCAGCCTGGCGGTGGTGGCCACATGGAAGCCAGATGGCGGCCGCCATGAGCCGGAAGCGCACTCCCGGCACACATATCACTTCCGGGCGGCGGCAGTTTCTCCCATGAGCAGCTGCGTGCTGGGGCGGGCCCCGGGGCGCNAGACCATGTGTTCCCTTTCTAATTACTCTGGAGTCTCTCGGTGGGGGGCCCAGAGAGAGACAAGCACTATCTCCAGAGAATCCTCACCTCAAAAACGGGCCCTGGGAACTTAATTTGTTTGTCTGTTTGCACTTTAATTGTCGGGTTTTTGTGTGTATGCAAAATAAACTGTGATATTTGTGTGTTTTCTTCATTTTGGGGTGTGTTTGTGACTTCTCTCAGAGTCTCTGGTCCAAAATCGCTGAATTTGTGGTAAAACCACCACAGTATGATTGACTACCAAATTTTTCTAGTGGAAGATACTTTCTGATAGGACTAACTACTGAAGAAATGAGTAACTAAAACTTGGTCTGTATGCAGGTATAAAAAGGCTGTGTAAATTATTTGGTAGAATAAATAGTGTTTGATGCTTGGCAGGAAATTAATTTCCACACAGGCACTTGCTATGACAACAAAATGACATGACAGCCCCTGGAGAACATCAAGGTAATTACTGTATCATCCTTTGTCTCCTAGGGTTTTTTCTCTACTCATGGACAGAAAGGTGGAAATAATATTTCAACCGCTGTGAGCATTATCCATGCAAAACAAATATAAAAATCTTTCACGTAGACACAAAATGTTTGGGCAGTGAAAAATATAGAATTTCAAGTCATGAACTCAGATCAGTACAATTACTGAGATATATCCTCAAGGTTAGCATCACAATTAAAAATTGGATTATGAGCTTGAGAAGTCTCTTTCCTTTACAGCAGCATTGAATTGTAATTCTTTAATGCTGGCAGGCTACTATACACTCACTTCTGTTCAAATGCAGTATAATAGACATCCTCTCCTCCACCTGTTTAATGCATGTCTGTGTTTAACGTTGAGCCAGGAGCTCATACCTTCCAGCTCAGGGTATTCTGGTTCTTCTCTATATACATTCAGAAAAGCACACTCAGCTGGGCTTGTGAAAGCTGGGAGGTTTCATTTGATGTCAGGAGTGAGCCCTGAGCTGTGGAGAAAGAAGCTGAGTGGAAACAGGGACTTAAAAGTCCATTATGCCCCGGAAAGTAACAACTCATCCAGGAGCTAAAATGTGCATAATATTGTATATGTGCATTCTCATCAAATGTGTACAGAGGCACTCAGGATGGAGTCCCTGCCAGACACCAGCCCAGCAGACACGTTTTCCGGCAAGCAGGGAAAAGATCTTTCTTCAACCAGCTATTTTATTAAAACTACCCTTTATATGCTGTGACTTCAGGAAGACAATAACCACTGCTGATTTGAACTGCTGGTTCCTTCTAGGTCTCATAGCAGAAAGGTACATCCAGAAGTCACACAGAGGAAAAGCAGGTGTCAGGTGCAAGAAATCTGATACAAATCACTGAGCTCTGCACCGAAAGGCAACTATAAAAGGAAGCACAAAGACAGTTAAGGTAAGAAAGAAGATGAAATATGAACCTGGATACATTTTTCTACCCTGATAAAGCTTCATTCTTCCTGAGCAGAGAAAGTAATTTCAGCAAGTGCGATTTTCTTTGTCTAAGATTACCTTTTTTTTTGCTTTTATTGGTTTTGCTTTCTTTCAGTTTTCATTATGAAATACAATAATTTTAGTATTGCAAATATCTTGAAAGAAGAATTTTATGACAAAAGCTGGGATTTAGGGTGTGATGTAGAGAATGAAGCACAGGGAATTATTTAGAAAACAAGTTTATTTATTATTTAGAAAAATAGAAAACATTTAAAAAGGTACTTATGCCAAGGCAGTCATAAAAAGAAATATAAAATAAGAAATGAGGAATGAAGAAATAAAGAAAAATAAAATAAACAACAAAACATCTTACCTGCACTTTTTTTGTCTGAAGGGCTGAGCAATCTATTAAAATCTATCAGACAAATCAATGTAGATCCATATGTAGCCTATCTGAGTAACAGATTCCTCCTAATTCTGGTAGGCAGCTCTCAGCTGTCAACCCAATGAAACAGTGATACACACTGCAGTTCCCCACTCCTTCCTGCAACACTTGGGGATTCACAGCTGCAGCCCTGCCTTGGAGGCAGATGGATGCTGTCCAGAGTATGTGCATAGTAGCACAGTGCAGGGCAGGCTCTCCCAGGAAATCCATTGCCAGTCAACAAGGAGATGCTCAGGTTTGTTAAGAACTTGAAATTTGGAGCTTTCTAGAGGTGTGCTCAACACATGGAAGCAAGCATGGCACTTTTCCCTTTTATTTTGAGACACTAATCTTGGTGATGATAAGTGTGACAAGTAAACCAGATTTGCCTGAAGGAACCTCAGATCCAGTTCTCTGTGCTGATGTCACGAAGCGAAATCAAGTCAAACAATATATGCACATATTCTAAGATCTGTTAATTCCTTCTTGCTATCTACATACTCTGTAGTTATTCCACTTTCTTCTCTGTTTCTCCAGCATAAATCACTTTAGCAGCTTCCATTTTACTCCTATCAAGTCAAATATTTAAATTGTTTTCTGCACAGTGGTGAGCTTTGCAGGAAAATCAGAGGAAGAGATAGCCTCTGCTCCTGAGGTATGTGCAAGAGGTCTTTGGAGAAGATTTTGCTGCTATTCATGAAAATGGGAAATCACATGAATTTCCCAAATTTTCTGTGTAGTGGAAGTTAATAAGAAACCACAGACAGATCCAACTTACTTGCTCCAAGGTTAACTGAAAAAGCTGAAATTCAGACCTTGCCACTTACCTCAACCTGACAACTACTGAGCTTAGGGTTTTCAAAAGAGTAACAACATTGTACATTGCAGCTCTTTTTGAGGGAACTCAGCAATGAGTCTCCTAGCATAACATTGTTTTTGCATCCTGACAAAGAGGAATGGGAGTCTCATAACACTTACGCAGGCTTATAGCATGGAGTCTAGTTCCAAGTTTCTCAATTCCATGATAAATTTAGTCTGAAAAATCAAAAAAAAGAGGAATTATATTTTTCCGTTAGACAGCATAGTTTGCTATTGTAACTGGTCCAATGGCTACTACTTTCTTTTACTGATACTGAGGGTTTAAGTACTGTGGGGTAACTGTAGCACAAAAGATTTGGTTGTAACTATGAACCGGTATCTTTAAATCAAAAAATAGAACATGGAACTAAAGTAAAAGACAAGTTAGAATTTAAATTAATCTTGAGTAAAAAAAAAAAAAACAAAAAACACAAAAAACAGTTTATCTAGAAAATTCCTAAGGTGAATTGGAAAATAGGCCCCCAGAAGGAAAATCTAGACCCAAATAAAAGTGCCCAATCCAAAAATATTCTTCCACTTCTTTCCCTAGAAAATTTTGCATTATTTGCCTCGTGATCCAGAAAGTCTCTGCATCCTGCTTGACTAAAAATTGTCCCAAGTCAGCAGCTGTCAGGCACTTAATTCCTGCTAAACTGCTTGAGGAAACAGAAAAAAATCCTGCTCTTGCTTCACGTCTGTGTTCCCATATTCCCAGAAGGCCTCTGCTTAGACTGGGATCTCCTTGACCTGGTCTGCATGCAAACCTGTCATAAGAACCTCACAGAGCCTGATCCAGCAAGGACTGCATCTGTTCCTGGGTTAACACGTGAGAAATAATTCATAATGTATGGAATTTGAGAGCAGAGCGGGAACACAGCAGTACCATCAGAGACTCTCCATCTTTGTTTCTGAAACAGACCCTGTGTTTCCTGCAGCAAAGACTGGATGCTGTCAGGGGTTGCTCTCAGGAAGATTGTGTTTCATTTATCCTAGTTGTTTCCTGGTTCAAACAAAGGTTTTTTTCTGCAAAGAAAATATGGTATAAAGCAATAAATGACACATAAAAGAGAAAGGTAGAGTGAGTCTCACAAGGCCACAGAACAGGCTGGTCATCAAACGTGTATTAAAGCCCTTCTCACCTGACTCCCAGCCCAGTATAGTTGGTATATATTCAGGAGGGAGTTTTGATTCCTGTGGATCAGCCCTTAGCACTTTGCAGTAAATTTTATATGCATACATATTTTGGTCTTCACAACATCCTCCAGCCTCCTCATCCACCCAGTTAGCTACTCTATATGTTCCAGGCGTCCCTAAGTAATCTGTGTAATGCATTAATTTTTTACTTACAGCATGGCAGTAAATGGGCAATTTGACATCAGTTTCAATGAATTCTTGAAATCTGGTCTTCGCAGGAGTTGCAAACAAAGCAGCTTAAATCTTTCATATGAGAAATTAATACAAAAGTGCAGATGAATAAAACTATATTGGATTTAGTTTAAAATCAAATATCTTTGAGCAGAACTCTCAAATAACTGTTTTTACTTATTTGCTCTTTGTCAATGTTGCTATTTCTTTAGGAACTCAATAGAGTGCAGAAAGTGATATAAACAGACTGTCAAACTCGGTGTGTGCAGGCTAAAGGAGCATGAAAATATTTCTTTTTGCCACACTCACACAAATCTTTTTACTACTTTAAATGTCACTGGTGCTGTACTGAGAAATTATTCAATACACTAGAACATCCTATTTCATGCGGTTTGATTTCTGCTCTGAGGTATTTTTACTATAGTTTAATACCTTCAGAAGCTAACTGGAGTTGAGTGTTTTATTAGCTCAATTCCATTCCACAGTGTGTGCTTTAAAAAGGCCAGCTACTGCTTTAGCCAGGTATTGATTACTGGATAACAAGACAAATCACCTCTATTTACATAACATCGGCAGATAAGTATATGATGGGCCACCAAGTAAGAGATCTGCGATCAATACACCCATCAAACAACAATTATTGCTCAACAGGAGAGGAGACCTTCAGGAAGTAAAGTGATGTCATGGTTGTATATCTCTGTACATGAGCAGTAAGGATCAGGCAGTCAACAGTGCAGATCACTGGTTCATTAAAATGTCTTTTGTATCTGTCTTCTAGCTGACAGAGATTGGGGAGATCAGTGGGCTCCTAACAATCCTTTTTTTGAGTCAGGACTGCTGCTTCATTTTCTGTACTGCCACAAACAATGCAAGATTGAATTTGGATACATTTTTCTGCACCACTTTGGCTTATATAGGCATTCATCCAGGCCCTCAGGAGAGTGACTGCTTTCTATTGAAACTGAAAGGCCACGCAGTCCAAATAAAGCAAGTCACTTGGCCTAGCTCTCCGTGGGCCTCCAGTTTGTATCATTTTTCTGTTTTTCTGGCTACTCACCCCTATAGAGCTGCTAGATCTTATTTGAGCACTGTTGTGGTTTAAACCCAGCCAGCAACCAATCCCCATTCAGCCACTCACTCTCTCACTCCCTTACCAGCAAGATCTAGGAGAGAATCAGAAGGGCAAAAGCCAGAAAACTCAAGAGTTGAGACAAAGGCAGTTTAATAGGGAAAGAAAAAGTCGTGCATGCAAGCGAAGTAAAAAAAAATTTAATCACTGCTTCCCATGGGCAGGCAGGCATTGAGCCATCTCCAGGAGAGCAGGAGCATAATGGTTACTTGGAAAAAAACCACCATCACTTCAAATGTCACCCCTCTTCCCTTTCTTTCCCTCACTTGATATACTGAGCATTATGCCATAAGGTATGGAACATTCCTTTCACCAGTTGGGGTCAGCTGTCCCAGCTGTGTCTCCTCCCGACTACCTATCAGCTTGACAGTATGAAAAGCAGAAAGAGCCTTGCCTCTGTGTAAGCACTGCTCAGCAATAACAGAAATGTCTCTATATTATCAATCCTGTTCAGCACAAATCCAAATTATGTTTACTCTGGAAACAATATTTGCCTTGTTAATCAAACTCCCCCTCATCTGCAATAAACATAAATTCACTACAGATCAAAATTCAGTACTTTCACACTATAAATTCCAGTTTTTCTCCTAACACCTTATTTCTGAACCAAGAAGAACAGTCTCACAGAGAAATTATTCCACGCGGGCCTTTAAAAAATGTTGTAAAGACAGATTAATGTCTTGGAAGTCTTGCAGAGTGCATAGCATAACAGCTGTTATACAGCCCCTTCATGTTGCAAAACAATTTCCCCATCATTACCAGCACCTAGTACAAACAGTCATGGTTACAGTGCTGTTCTTAGTCCTTCCATACCCTTATCTGATGAGTTTTCTCTGCTGGAGAGTTGTGATGCTCATTATAGTACAATGTATACTTCTGAAGGGATCATAATTCTGTAATGAGCATCTGGAAGGATATGGGGAGAAGGATGCATTCTTGCATCATGTTGAAGGTTACACTTAAAGTTGTTGGCACTGCATTTATACTGCTGATAGCATTTTCAGTTGAAACACTGTAATTAGTGAAATATTTTCTCTACTCATCTTTATTTCTTATTACTCGTAAACTGGCAGTGAAGAAGGGGAATTATATTGCTCACATATTTTAAATGGTTAGAGGGATGATGTTTTCAAATGACCTTTTTGTAACACATTTTGAGAATTTTGCCTTATGCTTCACTGCCAAATTTGCAGTTTTTAAAGACTGCATCCAAGTACTCTGGACTGTAAAAGAAATGTCCTCCTAGTGCAATAGCTTTAAAATACTTGTTTGTTTGCAAGTCTGTGTACCACTATCAGTCAATATTTCCTCCAATAAATTCATCCAGAGGTTAAAATATGATTGCATCTACCAGTTTATTATTAAATAATCAGTACAGTGACAACTTTGAAATCAGAGTAGTTCATGAGATGGTCAACTGCAGGTCAGCACAATAGAAAATATAATTCAAAATGAAAGACATCTATAGTCCAAGTAATCTTGCCAGCTCTAAGGTAGAAAACTATTTCTTATATCTGGCCCCAAAAAGGACTCAGGAAAAATTTATTGAGCCTAGTTCTACTGAAACAGTAGAAAAAATACAGCAGAACACAGGCAGTCCAGCTATTTGGAGTGCTTTAAAGACTTTTTTTTTTTTTTTT
>VYZS01046568.1:14988-25944 GCA_013400695.1 Neodrepanis coruscans
TCCCAGGGGACTGTAGGAGTAGTTATATAGGAGTGTCTTCCGTGTTTCCTTTTTGATGGGAAAAAGAAATGAGTCAAAAATGTAGATGGCAGAAGGCAACTTGTCTTCTAGATACCTCTCACCACTACTAGGAGGAGAAAGAGCAGAATAAGCACCACAGACTTTAAACAAAGGAACTTTCCAGTAATGATGTATGTATTACTAATTGCTTACAAGGATAGAGAGTAACACAAAGAGAAATGAGCACCCGATTTTCTGCCAGCTGCAAAGCAGTTAAGCAACTCCATTGATGAAATCATCATCTCTAGTTTCTGCCTGCTGGGCACAGTCTGCTGGGACTGAGCAGTGAAGTTGGAGTCTTTCATGTGGAAACTGAGGTGCCTCATGCCATGTGACCCAGAAGACAGCAAAAAGCTGCCTCATATTCAAAGGTTTATCTGTAATTACAAATAAGGCCAAATCTAGTTTGTTATCTTAGAAAGTAAGCATATTTTCTCCTCTCTTGGAGAGCAAACTTTGTTCAAAAAATTTTACAGTCTTGTTTGAAGCTGAACTGGTCTTTCATTTGCAAAAAGGGTAATCGAGTAGAAGAAACAAAAATATTAATTTATTCCTATGCCTCCTGCTAGTTTTTTTCCTTGACTAGTCAGTTGTGTTATTGACAAGGATTGGTCATGACTGCTTCCAGGATTTTTCTAAATTTTGTTGACAAGCAGGACAACATGTGTGGATAGTGGATCAGACTTAAAGAAATCTCAGCTTCAGGTTTTCCAATCCATATCTGTGTTACAGCCATCAAGTTTGTAATTGTTTGCCATTTAAGAGCAAAAAAATCACATATGATTTATCAAAGAAGTGTTAAAAGGAATAATTTTGGCTCTTGAAAAGTGATGATCATGATTAAGTAATGGAAATTATACTCCAAGAATCAAAACTGACTATTACTTTGTCAGAGAAAATAAATAAAACATTTCTTTCAGTATTAAGGGGCAAGAGGTACAGGGTCATGCACCCAATGGCAGAAGGGGCTCAGTATTTTAAATATGGTATACAAACAACTCTGTTTGCAATTAAGACTGTGACAGCTTTTTACTTTCAGCTACAACTTCCACAAATTAAACCTTCTTTCCCAAGTGGAGTTTGTTAACAGTTGCAATAAGATAACCAGATAATGCAAATCATACACTAACTTGCTGTTATAAGTTAGGGAGGGGGTGTAGGTTAGACAGAGAAATGGGAGGAGGGGGGTGTCTTTTAAAACTTTTTTTATGTTTTCATGAGAAAATGGAGCAAGCGAAATGGATGGACCCCGGTGGCTCGCAGCACACAGGCGTCTCTGCTCCCGTCCGGAGTGGCTGCTGGGCAGTGGTGTGGTGCGGGGCCCCCCTATCCGCGCAGGGCCCCAGAGGGGGCCAGGAGCACAGGGTGTGGTGGGGCCATGAGTGGGGCCAGTCCGACCCATGCTTGCCACCGTGGTGCAGCGGGCCGGGGCCAGGAGTGGCCCCCACTACCCCCACCATGGCCCAGGCTGGAGTCAGGAGCAGCAGAGCGCAGGCCCCTGGCAGAGGCGGTGGCTGAGCACACCCACTCCAGTCTGTCACTTGGAGCATCATGGGCACCCGCCGGCCTTCGCCCATGGGCGCAGTGGAGGGTGCGAGCCAGGCCAGTGCAGCACGGCAGTGGGGAGTGAGGGCTGAATAGTGATACCATCTATCCCCACCAGTGCCACTTGGGCAGTGCTCACCAGCGGCCGCTCCACTCCTTGTGGGTCCAGCCCCAGGCAAGCAGCAGGTGAAGGAGCCAGGCGACAGTGGGGCGGCAGCCACTGCCAGCTCTTCCCTGCTGCAGCCCACACTGTCGCTGGACATGCCACAGTTCAGAACCTGCCATGTTGGCTCACGCTGGCTTCCAGCCACTGTGTCCACCCTTTCACTGGATACAGCACAGCTTGGGCACGATGGAAGCGGTGGCAGGCAACCCGTGGGTGGTGCCCCAGGCTCCCCCAGAGTCCTGAGAGCACTGGTGGCACTGGCGGCAGTGGTTGGCAGCACGGCAAGCCCCGCTGCAGGCATTTTTGGCAGCAGCTGCCATTTTGCCCTCATGGTGATGTCCACAGAGGGGGCGGTGACAAATGCCCACCAAGTCAGGCTGCAGACCAATAGGAAAACGGCACACCCCAGAAGAGTCCGACAACGTACGAGAATAGTCACATTATAAAAGGAGCAGACATGGAAGTCCTCATCCCTTTTCGGCTTGGCTCTTGGCTCAGTTCCCTTGATTCAGCTCCCCTTTTCCTCTCAGCTCTGTCTTGGCCCAGGCAGTGGTGCAGCGCAACCATAGCTGAGGCAGTGCAGGTAGAGGACCATGCAGTTCCAAGCAGCAGCTATGGCAGCGTGGTATCTCTTCCCCTTGGGGTCCCCCAGGGTTTCCTTTCACTGTCTTGATTTTCCAGAAACTCCAGAGTGGGACCCTCCTGCATCACCTCCCCATCACTGTCTACCTGGCAGCATTCCTCCCTCTCCCTCCACAGCCCAGAAGCCAGCCCAGAGCACAGAGTGGGGTTTTTGGGGATTTTTTTTTCTTTTCTGTGTGTTAGTGTGAGATTATAGTCTATAATAAATAAATTGCTGTGTTGTTGTAGTCTTCTCTATTACATCTTTCATCATATAGTAATGCCCCCTAGCATCTAAACCAGGACACTTGAGTATAAAAATTTAAAATATTTTTCCTTCTCTCTTCTTGTCCCAAAGGAATCATTTATTTAAACTAAACTGTTGTTCCACAACATTGAATGAAACTCACGGAAGGACATGAAACCAGTATTCTTATCAACTAGGAGTGAAAAAATATTGTTAAATTTTTTGAGGGGACCCATTTGAGTCTGTCAGCAGAGTTGCAAGGCTCTGCTATTTTTCCCATTAATTCACTAAGTTGTAAAATCTGGAACGTAAATGTGAGACTGGTACCTACAATTCATATAACAACATGTCAAACTCCACCTTTTCTTCAAAAGGCTTTTCAGGAAAAAAGCCTTTTGTGATGTGAGGAATGTCACAGAATATCCCTTGTGAAATACACTTCAAATAAGGAAACAAATGGTCATTTTTTCTCTTACTCTACACTGATAGGGTAAAGAATCAACTTCCTTGGGGATCGAGACAAAAAGGATAACATATGGTATAACCTGAACATTGAGATAGTCCCAGAAGGCTTAAAATGAGATATTGAGAAAATATGAGGAGTTTAACACAATGCACCTGGTAAATAAAAACACCAAGGGAACTCAGAGAAAAATTATGATGAAGCTGTAGATGCAGGGAGAGAGGAAGTTTTCATGGCTTATATTCTGCAGGAAATAACACAAAAAAAGAAAGGTGGAATGACTCAAACAAGGTGAACATGATGAGATTGCAGTTTATTAGAGCCACATCACTCAAAAGCAAGGTTGGTCATGTGAAACACTGTGTGTTTGTGCATACCACATTATCCATGCTGCCTCAGCAGATAAATGCTTTTTATGTTGCTTTGACACTGCTTTCATGCTCCCCAATTTGAAAATTCAGGCTGTCCAAGCACCACAGACTGCCCCTGTTTTCTCGAAGAAAAAAATAAAATTAAAGCAATCTAAAAGTCATTAAAAGACTATTGTAATTTTAATGTCTGGGACCTCCACTTTAGAAACAAAGGTTGTCTACCCTGCTTGGAAAAAGGAAGAAAATATTTTTTACAGGGCTATTGAAACAAGGTGTCATGGATGCCTTTATTGAGAAGGTTCATTTTTTAACACCTGGATAATCACAATATGATTATATGTTTTTGTATATTTAAAAATATATAGATGATTCCCTGGTTTCATGATACTTCCATAGACTCCCACAAGGTCAAGAAAAAACTTTCCTGTTTTGAGGGGGAAAAAAAGGCTTTTTCTGTCTCCCTTTTATAGAACAATTTGTAGCTGTTTGAAGCTATTTAGAAATTTGGTATATTAGCAGTTCTAGCAGAACTAGTTCCTGGTGTTACACTAGAAAAAGTAAGAAAAAGAGAACCAGGGAGGTAAATGTTATCATTTAAATTTTCTTTCCAATGATATGGCAGGCAGGAGTAGACAATCTCTTAAACTGCACAAGAAAGAGAGTAATGAGTTCCTTCTATGAGTATATCTTGCCAGAAAATATCATTCTTTCTCTAGAAAAAAATAAATCCATCCAATTTGTCCATCAACACTTGCATTGTAATGTTTTCCTATTGCTGTAGCAATAGAAGAGCCTAGTCAAATAATGAACTGCTTGAGCATCATTGCAACTATTTGCCAAACAGGACAGTTGATCTATAGTACTCATCCACTAAAACTAAAATTCTACAGTTGCAAAATTTAGTAAAAGCTAATTTAACCATAAAAAATAATAGTGGTATTAACGTTTGAAGCATTGCAACATAACAATGAAAAAAAAAGACAGAAAAGATTATTTTGTTGGCCCCCAAACAATCTAGTTCACGATGCTCAGGCTGGCTTGGCAGTGTTCTGCATCATACAGTGACTATGACCAAAAAGTCCTCCAGGTTTTGGATTTTTTTACATGCTTATATTTTCTAGACTCTAGTGACTCTGTGAGTGCTTAGTGTCATAACCCAGAAAGATTACCTAAATGGAAAAGGAGATCTCTACTATCTGCCACAGTTCATTTGAAGTGGACAGGATCAGGGCCATCCTGCTCAAATCCCACTCTCACCAATAGTCATAGCAAAAAGCTTCCACACACTTCTCTGTGACCATTCTGCCATAGCACTGGTGTCACATCAATGCCTCAAGGTTACCCACTTGGAGTCACTGAACTCCAATTATTTCCTGAGAGCTATCCTCAAAAGCTTATGCACTGTCAACATCTAGTCTGTCTGTCTATCTATCTGTCTGTCTATCTATCTATCTATCTATCTATCTATCTATCTATCTATCTATCTATCTATCCAGCTCTAATGCTCTGAATATATATCCCTCCAGAGCTGGATGCAGGGAGGCAGCCTTCCTAAAAGACTGTAGCCACTGGAGTTGAGCAAATGCATTAATCAGAGCAAAACTGGTTATGGGACTGTACTTCCACAAGCAGCAGGACAGGCACAGAGAGAGCTCTCTCCCACCGAGGAATCCCACTGAAGCCAGACAAAGTGAATGTGTGAAAAGCTTCTGGCAGGAGGGATGCAGCTTTCAAATATCTTTTGTGAAGCCATCTGCTCTTTGCTGACATCTATCAGAACATTTTATATTTAAAATGAAAGATATTCTTGCAAATTAATCAAAAAGGTTCTTATTGCAGTACAATAATTATGTAATTAAGCATGTCCTGAGAGAAATATCTAAATACATACTTTTACATTTTACATATGTTCACACAGAAAAACAAAAATATAAACTCTTTCAAAAAAAAATAGTCCAGTAGTTCTTCCTTAATAAACTAATCCTCTGCAGCCATGCATGATAAGATGGACTCAGAATGCTTTCAAAAACATCCATGCCTTTATCTTGAAAGACAAGATATATTTGTTCTTATTTTTAACTTCTTGTAATTACTTTATGGATTCTGGTTCCTTAAGTTTCATAGTTTCAAACCAAGATATTTTAAGTTTCTTTCAAAAAAAAAATTAAAACAAACATTTTCATGGAGTAAACTGGGCTTACATTGAAGTATCAAACGTCAAAAAAAAATCAGATGAAATCATCTTATTTAACATTAAAGAAACTAAATCTTGGTATGTTTTTTATGGGAATCATTGGAAATCGTGTTGATGAGCTCAGCACATACAGGAAAACTCAGAATTTAATTTCTATTACTGAAAAAGTCCTGGTAAAGGAGCTCCTAAAGAGGTTGCTTCTGTTGCAAGACACAGTCTTGGGTCAAAGGAGAGGTAAAGACACTGAACTCTGCAGCCCACATGATCTTGTTCTCTTTCCTTCCTGCTGCCTGGCTGTATTTTAGGCTCAAAACAGCCACTTTGACCTTTGGAGTAGCTGAGATGCCCTTTGGGCTGTTGTATCCCTGGATTCATCTGTGCACATCTACAAGAATCTTGGATTTGCCCTGCCATCCCAAAGCCCGGTCCTGAAAGGTTGGAATAGTAGACTAGTAAGCAGTTATGCACTTATTACTGTCTTTGGGCACATGCTTAATAAGAAGCCTAAAATTAAAGTCAAAAAAGGTGTTTTGAGGATATTAGATAATTTTTATTTTTGCTTTAAGGTGGTTTAATTATAAAATTAATATACTTGTTCTAAAATAATTCTCCTTTACTTTTCACTTTTTCACTTTACTTTTCACTTACTTTTTCCTTTACTTTTTCACTTTAGGAACAAAGGTTTTAATTAATTCTAGACAAAAATATTTTTTAGGGGTTATTATTTGTAAGGAATTTTGGTGTATATGTTTATTAATTTTGACTCCTGTGAGCATGAATACACTTCAAAGCCTAAGGATTAAGGCCCTGTTGGTATGGAAGGAAGCAAACTAAAGGACAGAAGTCTTACATTCAGAGAATATGCACATTGCCTTGGAATGTGTTATTGTTAAATGAATTTTATAAGATACTAAAAGGAGCTTTGTTTACATTTCGATTTCTCCCTTTTCTTAAGTTGTTTGTTTAGAAATGGGTCACTTAGTGTAGCAGATGTTTCCTCAACACAACATATTTTTGTCACAAATGAAGAAAACTGTCCAACCAACTCTCTTGCTTTTCTAATTATAATTTAATAATCCATTTTATTTCTTTTTAGAGCAAACAGAACAATTAACTCAAAATTCCAGTTTTTCATCTGTGGTTTTCCCCCACCTCAAATTTGTACTGATAAACTGCTATGGGGAATTTCACCTTTTTCCTAATAAAAAGAAAATATAAACTTCACATGAATGTGCAGTTTCAAGCTACCAGAAATTATTCAGGAAACATCACTTAGCTGATTTATGCACCAGAATGTAAATGAGGCCTCCTTTTTTTCCCTGCTATCAGTATAGCCGAGGCATTCACTGCTTTCATTTCACTTAGTTCCTTTTTTCCGTTGCCATAGAAACCAGGGTGCCAGTCAGGCTGCCGAAGAGGCTGCCATTGCAGGTGGTTTGCAGATACTGTATTAATAAATGGAAAAAGAAATAAATAAATAAGACCCACATTTTCTTCAAAAAGACAGCAGCAAAATGCTTTTATATTGTTGGCGTTTGTAATTTGGCTACTGAGATGTTATAGAAAATATTTACTGTCTTAGAAAACAAACATGCATATATTTCTTGTACCTGGCAAGTTCATTGTGTATATTTACATCATTCTTTTTGGCAATCAGCTAAAATATTGAAACAACATAATTCAAATCCTAAAAAAAAGGGAGAATAAAAGAGTGTGTGTGCACAATCATGCAGCTACTTACTTATTCATGCACGTTTGGGTTATGTGCCTGGGATTAATAACAACTTAGGGTTCTATTTGTACAACGATTCTGTTGTCCAGAAGATATTTAAATTAATATAACCTTGATCTAAGAAATTAGAATCAACCAACTCAAAACAAGAGGTTTGTTTAGCCTGATTTTAAGCATGAGAAAAATGGGCTGAGGAAATAATTTTATCAGTCCTCCTAGGAATCCCCTGTAACTTAGAACATTTTTGTCTATGTTCAACTAAATCCTAAAAGGGGTAGAAACACCACAAGCAACTATTCATGTAAAATAATTTGAACACTCTAGCAACTGCAGGAGAGATCAGTGCCTCCAAAAAATAAGGTAAGGATGCCTCTGTTATCTATTCTATTTGACACTTTTCATTGAAAGAAAAATCAAGTGCACCAGAGGTGTCACTCCAATTCTCTTCTTTAAAAAATCACATTTTACTAGATGCAGGAAGTGGAGGGACTGTACATTCGATGTATATAAACCCTTTCCAGTATAAAGTTCTATAGTTTTCGATGATTTAGGTGTTCATAACATTTGAATAAAATTTATACATCTTTTCTATCATGATCCTGATTTACCTTGTATTTCTCAAAAAAATTAGTTAGTTAGTACTCCAAGGAATTAATCATCAGTCAAAAAGTTCTCCAAATAAACTATTAATCAAACACATAAATTAAAATATACTTTCCAATCCAACAGATTTAAGAAAATGCAATAACCAAACACCAAAACAGGGATGACCCATATTGCAAATGAGTAGAAGTCCAAAGCTTTGCAAATACATTCAAATGAAGAAGATATCCTTGGGCTTCTCCAGTTCTGCTCTGGTACCTACAATCCAGTTATTGAACAAACCACCACAGAGACAGTTGCTTTTTATTGTGATTATTTCTTGTGTCATCTGGACATGGCATGGTGGTAAGTGTCATGAAGTTTAGAGCTAGCTCCGAGGAATGATCTGGACTTGGAGCTTTTCGTGCATTCAGAAAGTTTGCTGATGATATGAAACTGTGAGGAGTGGCTGAAATACCAGAGGGATGCTGCTGTTCAGAGCAACTCCAACAGACTGGGAATATGGTCAGAAAGGAATTTCTTGAATTTCAACATTGAGGACTGCAAAGTCTCGAACCTGGAAAGAAAAACCCCTATGCACGGATATAACCTAGGGGCCACCCAGCTTTCTGCAGAAAAAGACCTGGAGTGTTCTGGTGAATATCAAATTGAAGATAAGCCATGAACATGTCCTTGTGGCAAAGAAAGCCAATAGTATCCTGGGCTGCAATAGGCAATGTATTACCAGCAGGATGAAAGAGGTAACCTTTCCCCTTTACTAAGTACTGGAGAGGTCACACCTGGGCTGCTATGCTGGGCTCCTTGATACAAAAGTGACATGTTGTGCTGGAGACAAGACCACTTAACAAAAGACTATGAAAATAAGAAAGGGACTGGAGCATCCCTCTTGTGAGGAAAGGGTGAGAGAGCAGAGGATGTTCATCCTAGAGGAAAAAGAAGACAGGAGAAATCATTTATACACATACCTGAAGAAGGTGCAAAGAGCATGGAGACAGGGTCTTTTCAGTGACAGGACAAGAGGCAGTGGGTACAAATTGAAACACAGGAGGTTCTCTCTGAATGTCAGAAAAATACTTTTAATGTGAGGATGACTGAACTCTGGCATAGGTTGCCACAAGAAGTAGTGTAGTCTACAGAGCTGGAGATCATTAAAAGCCATCTGGACATGGTCCTGCTGTCACCAGGTGTCCCTGCTAAAGCAGGGGTCTTGGATCAGATTGTCCTTTCCACCATTAACCATTCTGTGATTTTGGGACTGTAACAAGCAATAAATCATCATCTCTCCCAGTTCAGGATTCAATCCAACAAAGTGAAATAGCCATTGGCATTGGAATCAGTGACACTCAGTATCTCCTCAGGCCTATGAGGTAAAAAATTGATTGAAAAAAATTGCTTTCAAGCTTTCAGTGCTAGGAAATGTAACATCTTTTTCATCTTTAGTCACTCAGTATATCAGCAAATTTATTAAATTGCATCAAATGATTTTTCTGACTATTAAATCTGCAAAATTGCAGTTATATGCCTCAGTCAGTTCTTATTGACTATTATTGCAGAAATGTTTCTGGATTTTACAGAGTTCTGTTTCAGGAAGGGAGCTAGCTGAGATCAGGATACTGCAGGGAATTGTAGGTGTCACAGAGCTCTGTGCAGAATTAGGGGATGCTTCCATCTTTTGCTCTCTCTTTCATGATTCCCTAAATCCCCTCTAAGGTGTCCTCTCCTAAATTACCGGGTCATAATTCTAATTCTTTCTCACCATCATTCCTTTTGTAGTCAGCTTCCTCCTCTGCTAGTCTGCTTCCATGAGCAACAGCTAGTCTCATTTATGATTTCCTTATTTTTTATGTTTGCTCCCTAAGTAATTCATTGGCAACTGTGAATACAGTGTATGTTATGATCTAGCATGGCTCTTCTCATATCAATAGTATATTAGTCAGAAAAATTTTATAAAGAGAAGTAGTGGTTTTAGCATGGGGTTTTCAGGAACTTATCAACAGAAATTAAATTTCAAACCTCTAGTAACCTGCTTAGAAAAACAGAGCATATATTAAAAGTAGTGGAAACTATGGATATCTCTTCCTCTTTATAATAAACTGCACAATGCAGACCATATCCAACCATAGATTTTTTGCCTTCTTATTCCAGAACTGATCCAGTGTTCACTGCTCTTAAAGACATCTACAGACTTCTGTGTAGTTGAGGGTAGATCATTCCTATGATGCCACATTCTTATACAGAGCTAGTTGAAAAGATGAAATTAACCCTCCATAGATACACAGTTTTACGTAACTCCCACAATTAGAAAACAGATTTCACACCACCAGTTATGAAATACATTCTAAAGAAGCCTCATATTCACAAATCATCAAAAGTAATATTTACATTTTACTGAGGAAAAAGAAAATAATTCTCTAAAATGGACCAAATGGCAGAAATCAAAATCTCAACCTTGAATTCCTTTTACATAAGACTTTATTTTAAAGCTCTGATTTAGAGCCATCAATGGAGGGCTCCTGGAAAAGGCAAACAAACTGTTGCTTCTGTTTTCATAATTTCTGTCCCATCTCAGTCTGTAATGTCATATGATGCTGAGATCATTGCACAAAATGGTTTTTACAAAAAAACCCTAATTTCTGTAAGATAAATGTGCTGTTATATTTTCAAGCAGGCAAGAACCTATAAAAATTTTACAAGTGGAAAAATGCTATGCTGCTAGAGAAGTTCAAGCCACATCCTTTTGTATTCTAACCATCTCCCCAATAACAGAGAAGAGTTGTTAGAAAAGTATTTTAACTCTGAAGTATCTGAAATTTCAAAATAAGCTGTTCTTTTACTCCTCTAGTGACTGTATAGATCGACACAATATAGGGACTTTTGGATTTAGATTTCTCTTTCTGGGCAACAAGAAAGAAATCTTTACTGGGAGTCCTCATTTAGACACAATCTGGAATATA
>VYZS01046580.1:0-19316 GCA_013400695.1 Neodrepanis coruscans
GGCCCCGCCGGCCACCCCACCCCACCCCACCCGGGAGCCTTTTTGTTGCTCCCCGGGAGAACCACCGGGCTTGTCACCCACACTTGCCGCGACTGCTGCCCCTTCCCGCTGGGCCCAGCGCCTGCGTGTGTGCCCAGCCTGGCCCCCCGCCCCCCCTTCCCTCCCCAGTTTTGCTGGAGGAGGACGGAAATGTGACTGAAAGGAGGAGACGGCAAAGTGTTACCGTGGCCTGCGCTGCCCCCCTCGCCCCGTTCCCCACGTTCACACAACACTTTGACTCCAGCAGGAGAAAGGGGGGGTGCTGGATGGGGCGAGCAGCGCTGACAGCCCCGGCGGCGAGCACGCCGAAGTACGAGCCCGGCGCTGTGCAAAAATGTGTGCAAAGCCGAGTTATTGCCTCTGTCCGGGCCGGGAGGCGGGGAGGAGGGCTATGGGGCTTTCTTCTTGGATTGGTGTCTGTACCAAAGTCCTGTGCCACCATCGTGTGCTGTGGCCGTGCAGCAAGCTGCGGCGATGCAAAATATTAAAATATAAACTCCTCGGCTCTTCGTGCTACGACGATACGGTTGAGGTTGCGAGGGAAGCCAAAAAAGATTGAAAGTTAAGGCTCTGACACGCCATCCTTCACTCGCCTCTCGGGAGGTGGTCAGAGGGTGTGCTGATGGGAGAGGAAGGTTTTGGGGTGAAGAAAGGAACGAGGTGACAGCCTAACTTTGAATTTCCTGTCTTACGTGTGGCAATTTCACATCCTTGCCCTTAATTGAAAAGCATCATGGTTCTCTTGGATTGAACTTCCTTGTTTTTATTTTTACAAGAAGTCATCCCTGGGAGTGAAAAGACGTTGTTGTTTTAGAGCCGTTCTTGCCTTTTGGGTAAAGAATTGGCCACCCAAAACCAAAAATGCTCTTACCTCGTAGTTAATATGTATCCAGGTAGTGATCTGTTAAAAAAAAAAAAAGTATATCCAGAGGCTGGAACTCTAAGGTCAAAGCGAGACAGCTCTCAGGACAGTTGACAGAAGATGTTTTACTGTGCTGATGGTGCACATGTATCTCTCATTAATGGAGTTATGTCTGTGATGCTGTCGCTGAACAGACCTGTAGAAGCCAGTGAAAGGTGCCCCAAGTGGGCTTAGAATATAAGCAGGTTGACTGACAAGCAGAGGTGCTGAACTGGTAGACTAGAAAGAAGACTGAAGGCCTGTACTCCCAAGACAGATAAATCATGGTTAATTGCTTTGGCAAGTTTCCCCATCCTCATAATGTGGCTTAAGCCAGTCTTGAAGGGATCATCCCTGGAAGTAGGGAAGAAATTTAGAGAACGCTCTGCGTCTGAAAGGATTGCCAAAAACTTGCTTGGACTTCGGAAAAAGTTCTGTAGGGCTTGTGGAGTTGGGCCCATAGACTCTGCTGTGACCAATACTTGCTCTTAGTATGTTGCTCTGTTGGATCAAAGATGGTTGGTTTCAGCAGGCATGAAGAAATGACCAGAAAAATTCTATTTGCTGGGCATTAGCCTGCCGTTAAGAGTGACGATTGTGCATGACTCTTGTTAGTTGTCTTAAGTTGTGTTCAAAATGTTGACTTGTATGAAAGGCTCAGTAGTCTCTTGAGCAAGGCTGTCCTCACTGGGCAGGTAGTGTGTGTTGGCCATCAGGCAAAAGGCTCTTTTGAAAAGATAAACTAATTCTTCGATTTTAAAAATCAGATGCATTCTTTAGTCATTCTTTAGTCATGTCAGTGCGAAGTTTGTTTAAGGTGCTGAAATTGTTGATGCCTTTGGACTTGGATGTGTTCGAGCTGTCTCTTTTTTCTATCAAGCTATCTCTTTTTTGTTGCTCATTTTTGACAAGTTTTGTCTCATGTTGAATTTTCTAACTATGTCTGAAAAAATTTAAAATAATAATTTAAATGTAGTGAGCACTAATTTGGGAAGGACATAGCTGCAAGTTGATGTGAAATGTTAAATATTAAGTAATTTAGACTGTTCTGTGAACTGCCTGTGTTATTGACTGGGGCTTTATGTCTGTTGCATGGCTATTTTCTTTATAATTCATGCCATACAGTATTCTTTGAATCTGGTGTTTGAAATCCAGTGCCATTTGTTATATCTCTGTTTTTCCTTCTGAATGTTCATCTGGTGTCTTGATCCAAAAAAAAAGTGTATAATCTATTTGCAATTGTCAGTCTGAGTATGAATGCCAACTACTCCTGCTGATATGTGTCATGGTTCTTCCAAAATACAAGTGGCAATTCCTCTTATAAAAAATTAAGGTAAGTTCCTTGGTGGATTCACCTGTTTGTGGGATTAGTTTTGCTCTGCATATCATCTCTAAAGAGAGGGAGGTGATCTCTACATAGACCAGTGATTTGGAATGCAAAGATCAAGACCTTGAAATATACGAACAGGCTGGAAGGATGACTGTTGTTCTGGCTGTATATATCCTCTATGTCATTTGTTCCCAAGCATTTTAGAGGTTGTGTTAATGACTACGTGCTTTATTTTTTGAGGCGGTAGGAGACCTGAAGAAAAGGTGAAACTTTATTGAGAAACATTGAAGAAAGTGTTTTTTTCTAGATGGAAATTGAAACAAGCAGTAATGTTGCCAGCCTCTGTGGGTGAGGTGAATAACATAGTTTTTCTGTTTGCAAGTTTGATGTTGTAAGTGACAACATGTTTGTTTAGCAAGGTGGGACAGACATGGAGTAACTGGTGAACAAGATAGGTAAAGGAAAACATAAGAAAAGGTGCCATTTGGTTTGTATTTCGCCAAGTTTGTTTCAATAGGCACTGACATCTTATGGCATCTCTGTTCCTATGTGCAGGCTGCCATTGTTTGTGTGGTTTTGGGAAAATCCTTTGTACAGGTACTTTCTTTTTTTGCGGAGACAACTTTCCTTTGGTTTACTGACTGTTTCCGACAGATTGAAACATTGTTGCTAATTCTCATCTTATCCATTCATTTAGAAGGTTTTTTTAGAAGCAAACCATGTTCTCTCTCTGCAGTCAAATCCCTTGACCTCCTTCGGCAAACTCTTGCAGTGATGTCTGGCAGTGAAGTCATTCTGAGTTGTGGTTGGCATGACAAGTTTGTTTGATGAAACGTGGAAGTGATTCCATACAAGTACCCCCCAGAACAACTTTGTGTTGGCCAGAAGGTCAGACATACCAAAAGGAGGCTTGTAGGCAACTACTGGCGCTGTGCTGAGTTTGGAAGAGTCCCTTTCTCATAAAATTTAATAGCCTTTTTTTTTTTTTTGTATTAGGTATGGTGGAAATGTATTAAAGTTCTCTCTCTGTTGGGCATTGTATCTAGTCAAACTACCAAGTGTTTCTGTCTTTCCTCTGAGGGTTACTGGTACAGCTGATGGTATACATGGCCCACTGTATCCATTTAGGTAGCGAAAGTTAGGCTTGGGGCCATGATTGCTAGCCATATCAAAACATTTTTGTTGTGTTTTACCAAGAAGTAAGCAAAACAGTTTGTGTGAACTTGGCAAATGCACCTATTCATGAATGCCTTTTCTTCACTCTGTATTTCACCTTGACATTGCTCATAAACCTAGTGTTTTAAGTGTCTTAATCAATTTCCATTAAAACATTACAGGTTAACGTACTTAAAGTCCTGTAGTTCAAAATTACACATTTTTGTATGTTCTATAGAATGGAAAATGTTTTTTTTTTTTTTAATTCTTCAAGTGTCTTGCAGAATGCATAAGGATTTTTTCATCCTGGTGTCTAGTATTCTCAAGGTGATACTTCACTTCCAATGATGATTCAGTATTTTTGATTTTATTTTTAGAACTAAAGCCTTTGACATTAAATTATACAGAGACAGTGAAATTACAAACAAACAAATTTCAGAAGCAACTGCCTGAAGTTCTGTGGCCTTGCATTAAGCTATATGTCAGGTTTAATTGCCTAACAAGTAAGACCCAAAGACACATATTCCAAGGAAATTTGAACTTTGTGTACACAGTAGTGGCCACAAGTCCAAAAAAAAGTGATCCTGCGGGCTGTTCTTTATCTACTGGGCTAGTTTTTCAAATGATAGAGTGTAGAAAATTGGAGGAGAAATGCTGTCACTTTGTTGAAAATTTGATACTGCATAGGAATTACCCGCTTAAACCCAGAGTTTCTCTCACAGCCCTGGTAACACTACAGCGATTGAATCTTCATCATGTATTGTGTGTGTTTACTGGAAAGTTTAAACATTTGTTTTGGTTAAGTTAACTGGAAGGGTAAATCCATTATCTACATTACACAGCTTGGAGTTTGTTGTAATTTCTTATGGCTATTTGATGAACAATTGCTATTAACAACAAATTAGAATTGGCTGTTTGGGCAATAGCTGGTTTTTATCCAGTTGAAATGGGTTGTTTTAATTCTACCTGTCTTGGTGGAAGTCTGGATTGTCTTGGAATCTGTCTTCTTCTGCTTGTTTTTGATGTGCTGATTCCCAAGAACTTTATTAAAGAACTTGCTCATAACAAAGGTAATTGAGATGTAACACCTTAATTTTATGATTCTATTTTGACAAGTGGTGCAAATGTTACTGATTGTTTCAGGAGAGATAGAGACTGAGGCTTGCTTGACTGGCCCTACCCAACTAAATAAGACTAGGAGTTCACATTGAACTTGTTTGTGCAGCTTCCATCCCTTAGGAACTGTACATCTGACTTAAAATAGAATTGTGAATTAGCTGTTCATCCCCTGTTGGTGACTTTCACTTCTAAACCAGAGCACAAACACAAGAGCACTGCAGGAATGGAGCCATCATGTTCAGTGGAAGAAACTTGACTTTTCCATGGCCCTTGCCAGACCGCTTTTCACTACCTTGGGTTAGCCCCAGAGCTCTGGACAAAATTGATGAGGTCTGGTGCCCCTTCTGCTGCTGTAGGGGAAATGCGTAGGTTCCCCCTGGGATTTTCTCCAGTGTGCCCTGCCCTCTGCAGTGCCACTAGCCTGGCAAAGCTCTATCCTGGCTCCCAGAGTGAGTTCAAACACACTGCCTGTGTCCTGTATGGAACTGCAGATGGTTCACAGATAAGGAAATATTTTTTTTTGTGCCTGAAATTCATTTGTGCATACATGTACGAAATAAGTATATTAAGAAAACATGTTTTTATTTTTTCCTGTGTAACTTACTTTGAATTGCCCATGGCTATCATAGTAAAGAAAAAAACTTATGGGAGCAAGCAGAAGAGGGAAAGTGAAAGAGATGGCCCATCCATAAAGCATGTGAGGCTCTGATAATTCTTACTGTCTTTTACTGCGATTTAATTTCTTGAGATTTTTGGTCACAGAGATTTACTGCTCTGGTGCCAGTCACATTTAGAGTTACAGAATAATTACTTCCAACTTGCAAGACTGTACTATCACAGAGGGTTGCTTCCACTATGCTGATGTTCAGTACCTCTTGAATGAGGATAAATTATCAAACACAAAGGATTTAATGAGACATGCCACAGCCCCCTGTTCCTCAGGAAGTTTGGTGTATCTGGAACAACATCAGTGATGCTGTGTCCCTTTTAGACTTCTCAGTAGGTGCAATTTCATTTCTTCCTGACTGCTGCAGCATTTCTGACCTGTGCCAAAGTGTTAGAAAAAATAAGTTGTTAACAGTTATGCTTTCATCTTACTCAACCAGAATGACTTCTTAAATATGTGGTAACTAGATGTGCAGATCTGTTGGCTATCATAGATATGCAGGCCTATAGTGCCACTCTTACTCCTCTGTAATAAGTTCCAAACTGGCTGTTTCTTGGTAGTGTATTATTTTTGTGTATCTGTTGGAAGCATGAGCTCCACAAGCTGTGTTTGCAAGGTGAAAAGGAATGCACAAGTCTCTCCCTGTTCACTTTTTCTGTGCCTTTGAGGTTTTGGATGGCTGGATGGCATGTGGTAGATTACCTTATCAGTCATTAAATACAGGGTTGATTATATTTTTTTAATCCTAGAGTAAAACATTGGTAATTCACATATTAAATGGTCTTTCTTTGTCAGTATATTGTTAGTCCATAAAATAGCTTAAAACTTCTGTATTTTTCATTATCAATTTTATTTTTCAAAGCCATAGTATCTCTCTAAGTAGAGCTTTTATTTTTCTAATTTTTTATGAACTTTTAATATTTGCACACAAGAATTTTGTGTTCTTTGAAATTATTTCTTTGAACTTCTCTCCATATTACTTGGAGGAAAACGAAGTTGGCATGTTAATGGCTTAGTACATTATAAAGGCAAAGGTATTTACCATTTTCATAAATGTCTTCAGAAGATTTACCTGTGTCCCTTAATGGTGACCTATGGTAGATATTTTTCAAGGCATCTATGAATATGTATGAATACATAGAATGCATATGGATTAAGAATGATTTTTTAGTCACAGATTTGCATTTTGAAATTGTTTTGAAGCCACTTTGGTAACATTAACTGCAAAATAAAGCAACTCTTTATTAAGTGTATTTTAAGTGTATACTAGTTATACTGAATAATGCAACTACTCTAACTCAGTTTTGTTGTGATTCTTCAGTTAGTCTTCACAATTTATAATCACAGTACATCAAATAAATTAGTACAGCTCTGATCAAGTCTTATTTCTTGGCCCCCTTGTCTGAGGGTTTGTTTGTTTCATTTCTTTTGTGGGGCAAGATAAGGTATGTATTTTAAGTGGCCTAACCGCATTTGTAGTTGTGTCTCTCTAACTCTTCAGCCCCCACAGTTTCTGAAAGTTTTATGCCTTTTAAGGAAATTAGGTGTCAATGCTCAGTCTTTGCTGATTGTCATAGTAGCATTTGAAAAATGAAAAGTCAGTTGTTTTTTTAATATCCTGGACAGGCAAGGAAGAAGATACATGTTTTTCTTTCCCTTTTTTTTTTTTTTTAAGTGACTTTGTGATTTTCATTTTGCAGAGACATTTAAATACTTCTCTAAGCATCTCCACTTCCTGTAAGATACTGGTTTATGGAAATTTGCTTGGTTTGGGTATTTGGCTTTAGTTTGAATATGTCACACTTTAAAGCAAGTTCTTGGAAGTGTGTTATGATGTATTTATCACAGAAAAATGTTAGATGTACATTTTGCAAATATGTATGTAGAGGAACCTGTTAAAAACGTTGAGGTACATTCCTTAACATTCTGTTAAAATGAATATGTCTTAACTCTAATATACTTTCCTACTATGATGAGTTGAATGCTCTATTCAGTAGATATTCAGAAGTCTGTAATTTGTAAGTCCTTTCTGTTAAATGCAGTTCTTCAGTGAAGCATCATCATCAGGATATTGTTAACGTTTTTGTTACCAGTAACTAGCTATTTGAAGGGTACAAAACAATTCAAAGTAAATTTGTGAAAGTTAGCTGGATTATAGTTTGGCTAGTTGCTAAATCATGCTCGCTTGTTGTGTTTTGATTTCAGCACCTGATTTTCCCCAGTTATATGTATGTATAAAACATAGCTCCTGCTAGCACAGTGTGACTCTTCCACTTTACTTTAGAGGCTCGGTCACCTGAAAGATTAAAACTAACTGACAGAAAAGATCCATCTGGTTCAGCATTCTGATTCCTATCACAGGTCCATAATGTCTTACTGTAGAGAGAAAAATGGGAAATGTGGCACAGCAATAGTTGTTGGGATCTTTCATGCCTGGTTTTACTGGGACAAGGCACATTTCAGCCTTGGTTATAAAAGCGGCAAGCAGCATGACCTGAGCTGCCCAGATGTTCAGAGGCCACCTTCCTTCCTTTCACACATCTGCCAGAGGGTTGTGGCTGCAGGCTCAGGCAAAGCTGGGGGCACATCTGTGAGTAGAGTGATGCTGTCCCCATTTCTGTTGATTCTGGCAGGGCATGGTGTAAGCAGGAATACAGTATGATTGCCAGATCACTCAGGCTGGAGTATAATATATAATTAAGAATATTGATGGAAAACTTTTCTGAAAACAGAAAAAACAGAGGTACTTTTTTCTTCTGTGTAGGCTTTTTGCCATATAGTAACTCTATACTGTAACTCTTAGGTGGCTGCACATGTTTTCAAGATTGACAGATTTTTTCTCACTTGTTTAGGTTACAAATAAGGACCAAGCTTGATCTTGGATTAGCAGTGCTTTATAAGAACAAAGAAACATAAAGTAAAGCAATGATGTTTACATCAGACTGAGAATCTTGAGCTTTTGTTCTTAGTGTATTTTTCTGTGGAATTAGATCATAAATACAGTTGTTCTATATGTTCAAGGCAACTCAACAATTGAGTAAGCATTTCCAGCTAAACAATTTCTAATGCTTCCTTAAAGTGATGCTGTAGATCTTCTTCCCCAGTTCACCACCCTCCTTTGCAGCTGAAGGAGTAACTAGATGTCCAGGCATTCCCAAGGGCAACAGACATTTTAAATGAGTGCAGTTTTAGAGCAGTCAATCAATTTTCACTTTTGATATAGCAAGGTCAGAAGTTTCAGAGAGAGAATTTAAACTGTTGATGCACATCGTTTTTTTTATAGTGTATATACGTGGCTTGAGAAGGTTAAAGCCCAGCTTACAAATTGTTTTCAGATTTGTTCTTTCCTTTGTCTGGTTCATATGCTTACTGTCATGTACTTCATGTTTTGATTTGATTGTACAAAAGGAAATATGTTGAATGGGAGAGTAAAGGACACTTGATCTCTATTTGATTTTAATTTGGAAAAAACTTCTCTAAGACACTGTAATACTAAAGTCTAGGGCAAGTTATTACGATATGACTTTTGAGAGGCATTGGCTTCCAGGGAAGTAACATTGGAATAAGCTGTGTTTTTACTCAGCTTACCAAGCAGTGATGACCAACAACAATGAAGAATTTTTTCCTATATGCCAATGGCACATAAGTTAGCTTCTCGTTTCAAAAGATCCATCAGTTTCAGATTCTGTTTCACTCACATTAAAGGCATCTGTCTTCTATCAGGGCAGCTCCTTAATTGATTTGTTTTTCCTCTCTCATAGATTGTATTCATCAGATCTCCTGAGATTTGTGCTTATTTATTTAAACCACCCAAGAATAAAATATCAAAATAACAAGTTCTGAATGAGAAGATGGGAATCATTGTATTTAAGGATGCTTTTTTGAGATGCAGCGTTGCAGGACTGTTAAAACATGGAAGCTGGTGCATCAAATAGTTGTTGATTTTGACAGTTTATGTCCGTGACTAAAAAAACCCAATGGATATAAAGGATTACTACATCACAAATCTTTAAAATCACACAAAGATGGAATCTTGCTCGTTTTTTCATCAGCAGGATACACATATCATTATTGTATGCAAACTGTACCATGCTTCTCTACTTTCGTATCAGTAAAGATTTAATAACAGGGTTGTTTGTCTTTTATTGGACTTTTTTTAAAAGGCATATTGAGATAAATCATTAAAACAGCTTATCTTTAAAACCAGTTCTTTACAGGGATCAATTTTGATTTTTAATTCAGTTTTGCCCTGTCTGAAAGTGGTGCAATGCGAAACAAGCATATTGAATAAGATGCTGTGTTGGACGTTGCCCGTGCATACCACAAAATACGGATTTACTGAGGATGTAGAATGAGCACTAGATGACATATAGTTTCTGTCCCCATGAACATTAGGCTTTGACCCACTCATACCAACAGGTGAAACTTTACTGTTACACATTTATACCTATATCCATGTTATTTTCCTCCAGATTATCCAAATAAAATCATTGCTATTCTCTACTCATACCTTTGGATACTTATGAAGAGGAGAACAGCTGTCTGTTGTTATACTTAAATAGTGTGAGATGTATTTTTTTCAGTACAAGAAGATCTTAGTTAAACATAATACTGGTATTGCTCTGTAAAATGTGAAGTGGTTCATTGCTGTGCATTATTTGAATGTATTCAGTATTAATTGAATTATTCAATTATTCAGTTATTCAAGTAATTGCAACCTAGTTTATTCTAAAGAATTTTATCCTTCACATTTAAATAATATCTAATCAAAGCTATGAAATATAACAAAACTGATTCCTTGCATGCACACAAAATAATTTCTGTATTATGCCATTCTTATCGTCAAAGAAGAATAATGGCCTTTGGCTATAGATATTTTCATAAATAATGGGAATTAATTGGAGTCATCATTCTAATATATCTCTATATAGGGATTTATTATTCCTATTAGTAAAATGATGCTGTATTTGGCTCTTTATTTTTTCTTACGTACACTTGTTTATATTTATGGAGCTTGAACTAAGATGTGACTGAAAGTGATTAATTTGGAGAGAGGGATCTTTACATGCTAAATGAAGTCTTAATTTACTGTGAAAAAGAGAGTAGTGATTGACTGTGGAGCCATGTGATAATTTTTTTGTTCTGCATTTCAATGAATGATTGCTCCATTTCTATTTATTTGTCCCTTTTGTCAAATACTTGAGTTCTACCTTCCCAATGTCTTCTCAATACCCAATGTCTTCTCAATACTTCTCTCATTAGGATTGGAAAATCCAGAAAAATCAACTTGTTCAGAAAAATGAACTTCTGGTGTGGAATTAGTTATCTGTTGATTGTAAAGCAAAGACGTTTTCTGTTTTTCTGCGAGAATCTTGGTTATGTAGTGGAAGAAAGGCGTATCTGTTAAAACTGGCTTATCTTTTGTAGAAAGATGGGTAGGCATGGGTTGTTGGGGGAAAACCGAGTATCTCATCACTAGGATAACTGAGTGCTGTTTGGAAAAATTTAATTCTCTCTTTTCTCTGTCACAGTCAAGCACTGAGCATATCACTCTTACTAAGTATTTCAGAGATGATTGCCAATCATTTGCTCATCTCCCTGACAAAGTTTGAATTCCTGAGCCAAAGCACAAGCAGAATGAAGCCTTTTTTTCTTTTTTGTTTTTCTTTTTCCCCCCAAGTAAATTTGAATAGAGTAGAGCAGGCTGATTGGGTCTTATAGTAAGACGTTATGCTACAAGTACAAGCTACAGAGAAACGTGTCTTTCTATTAAGTTGATGTTTGGTTTGGCTTGGGTTTGCTGGGACTGACTGCAGAGAGGTATTCAACTAGCATGCAGTGTTATCTTTAATGTCCTCTGCAGTCAGTGATGAGAGTCATCCAGAAGGCCATTTAGACCATTTAAGTGAAATTACTCTAAAAGGTCATCAGGCTTTATCCCCTGTCTCTAGAAAATGATATAGAAAGGCTAGTTGGGTTAATTTAGTCAGTTAAGTTAAATATACCTGCATGTGGCCTCCCAAGCACTGAGGTTTTGTTTCCTTTTTCTACAGTCTTCTGATCCTAGTGCAAGATAATACGCAACTTTTCATTCATTACAGGTCTTCTCTTGGGACTGTAAACTGTGTTAGTAGGTGAATATTGTTAAGGGATTGTGCTGTTGAAGAATAACGAGTTTAAGCACAGCACTATGGTGTTTAGGCACTCCACTCTGTGGAGCTGTTATGATGTAAGTTAAGGTTTGTTACTGATGAAGTTATGTTTTTAAACAATAATTGGTTTTTTTACTTTCTTTAACATTAAATCATGGAAGATGTTGGGGTGGCAGTGCATTATAATTGACCTCAGCAGGTGCTTGCTCCGATCATTCAGCTGTTCATTCTGCTGAGCCACAACAGCAGGATGGCCATGTGTTAAGAGGATTGGAAAATCAATCTGGCATAAGAAAGAACAACCAAACAAAAACTCTGGCTCAAAAATGTTTATTTGGTTGAAGCAGTTCCTCAGTCTGGTTCTGTGCATGGCCATACATGTATTTGCCAGGGTGATGAAGCAGGTGTGGAAGGTCATTGGAGCTGTTGAGCCTCTGAGTGATGGCCACAAAAGAACAGCCTTAGTGAGCAAGCCCTGAGACCCATAGGGAAAAAATTGTGTATCCTCACAGTATTTGTGTCAGTTTTTCTCTTAATGTTCCTCTGAAAGGTATGATATTTAACATTTAGATTAGAAACATAATAAATATTAAGGAAGGAGACTATTCCTTGTCCACTTTCAACTGTGAGTACTAGGGCTCTCTTCTCTACTGCTTAAACAAATTGAAGTGCCAGAGACTTTGCTTGCCACCACTGCCTCCTCCAAGAAACTATTCTTTCCTCCTCCTTCCTTTACATCAACACTGATTTTTGTTGCTGGGTCAGATGCATGCTGACTAAGGAAGCTTGCCTAGCTGAAGGTTGCCCACTGTTATTTGTAGAAATAGTTTTCTGGCAATTTGTTGACTGACTAAGGTTGAAATCCAAGAGGTGCCACTTCAAGTGAAGGAACAGGAATATATAGTATATTTGAAGGGAGATAGTAGAAGAAAATGGGTTTTATGTGGGGAGATAGTTGCAACAACAACTTGGTTCTGTTAAAAAAAAAAAAAAAAGAAAGAAAGAAAGAAAAAAAGAATCTGTCAAACTGCATACGTAATTTTCAGCTGGATCAGCGTGCTGGACAGACTTGCAGCGTGGCTGCACAGCTTCAGCTTGAGCTGACTCAGAGCCCGTGTCTGCAGACTCCACCTTGAGGTCATGCAGCACGTGCAGGGATGGGGTGAGGAGCAGTGCTCCTGAGAAAGGGGTGCACTGCGTGATAGGGTAACCATGTTCAGAGTAGGAGACGCTGTGCTGTATGATGTTTTCGTGGCTGGTTACTTCTTGCAACAGTTTGGGACTCCACTTACTTCTCAGTGCTTCATAACTGCTACAATTCCCTGAATTTTACTTTAAGTGTGGAGGTTACAAAGTTTGGTGAAACTTTTTGTGCCTTTTAGTATGCCATGCAGGTAATTAAACTGCTTCAGGGGAGTAGGGTTGTGTTTTCCTTGTCCACCCTGATTAAAGGGTAATATGCTCTGTTATGCAAACCCTGTCTGATGATGCAGGTGATATACAAGGATAGTTAAAAAGTATCATATATTTCTAAGGATTCTGGTTATTCACTGACTGGGCAGTGGGCCGGGAGTGGGATGAGACAGGATGTCTCCTTGTCGTTGAGCTCACTTTAAGCTACATTTCATTTGAAATGCTAATATTCATAAAGATTATTTTTAGCCCCTCCAATGGAATTAAAGTTCAGAGTATAAGCGCTGTCAATATGTCTTGGGTAAAAAAACTTATGCTTTAATTACTTTTGGTTTCAGTTTTACGAGCAGGAGCAGATTATTTTCACTTTGAGTGTGTTTATGTGAAGGTGGAAAAACTGATAAGGAAAGTAAACTGCATTGCTCTCTAACTCCTTCCAGTATATAAATAAAAACTCGGGATAGGAAAGAAAAATGTCTTCTAATACTAAGGACTACAAGACTGGTGCTGTGTTACGGAAGGTTTTGTGAACATAGTAATTAAGTGGGAATTTAGAAAGCAGATGAGTATTTCAAGTGCCTCAAATCCAATGTTCTCAGTTCTCTGTGTGTGTGTAAGCCCCTTATTTTGCCTATATTAAGTAAAAATACTCTGTAAATTATTTAGGTGTAGCGAGTACTTAATTAAGAAAGGTATTCTTTCTAAATGTTAAATATTATTATAAAATACTAGATTATGTATTCAGCATTTTAAAGACAATTTTATTAACAATATTGAATGTACTTATTACAAATTCTGCATTTGTATGTGGTTTGAAAACATAAAATAGCTTAAAATACTGGTTACTTCAGGGGTAGCACACAGAAATTTAAATTGCCTGAATGTACATTCAGATGAGTCATTGTTTTAACAGGTGCATGTAGCAATAAGTTTAAAAGCTATACTTTGCTTCTAAACCAGTACAATTTAATGGCATTGCCAGCCATTGACATTAATCCTTCACTTAGTTTAAAAAAACTCTCAACAATTTATTAAATAAATAGTTTTAAAGTACAGAGCACAATTACAGTCAGTTTAAAAAATATCTGTTGATCATCACCTGGAAACTCAGTCTAATATAGTAAAATTTATTTACTTGCAACAGAGTATTTGAAACAAACCCAAACATGAAACACTCTAGACTACTTCTGTGAAAATTACTGAGTCAAATAAACTTTCACTGTGCCAATTTTTATTGAGTGCCATACTTCAGTAAGAGCAGAATCAAATTATAAAATCCGGACATTATTACTGCCACTTCCATTTTTCCTCTGTGGTTCAGTTCTGACATTGTTTTTGCCTAGGCACTGTGTTCTTTACACCCAGAACAAGAGGAATAAAACATTTCATTCTGGTTTTTGATTTTTTTTTTGCTAGATAAAAGCAACTAAATAAAGTACACACTTAAGGATAGAAAGTGGCCTCCGAAAGTTCTGTAAAGTCTAAATTTAGGTTTTTTTAGACGTAAAGGCACATTTTCCTGAGATTTCTGTGAGGGGAATCTTTCTTTAAATGTCCTGATGCAAAGAAACCATGCATTGTTATTTCCAAGTGATTACATTAGGTGATCATTATTAACATTTTCTTGGAATTGCTAATATGTGCAGGTCATTCATCATACTTTTCTGAGAATAAGAAATTGTGTTCTCTTCAATTTTATTCATCTGACAAAAATAAAATTAAATATAAGATAATTTCCATGAAAACAGTCAATACTAATAATTATCATTGCTTATTTCAATGTTCTATCCAGTACCAATCTTGCTGATAATGTATAATTGCTTTTGCTAAAGGGATGATTTCCAAAAAATAATATAATGCAGATTTTACTGAAAATATAAAGAAAGCATTTTTGTCTCAGAGTCATATTACTTAGAAATAAAAGTTACTCAGGGGGTTTGTAATACTTACAGTGAAAAGTCATTAGAGATAGGTGTGAAACTGTCATAGCATAATAAGGCAGAGGTGAATATTCAAAGGAATGAAGATTCATAGAAAATGCCATGAGCAGTAGTGGCTATTAACTGTCCCAACAAAAAGACCATTCATAGTATATTATAAACACTAATCATAAACCTTCTATCAATGGGGTTAAGAACAATATAAAAATTTGCTTATCTATTGAGAGCAAAAAAAGTCAGTAAAGACATGTGACTACTACATAAAGACGTTAATAGGTGGAAAGAGACAGAAGTGCTGAAAAAAAATATAATTCTATATTTCTTAAAAAAAACGTGCTGTGAGTCTGACTGCTGTTGTTCTGTGGCCAAAATCTGGATGCTCTGTTCACAATTTACCCTGACTCACAGGAGAAAACTCTTTATTCTTGTAGGAACAAATGAATTTAAGTTTTTCTTTAGTCTACAGGAGTCAAGATTTAAGACAAAAACAAAAAAAAAATCCAAGCAACTGGAGGTATTGGGGTTTGTATTTTGTTTTGTGTTCATTTTAAGTGTTTTGAGCTGTAAATGAGATAAGACAGGCCAGGATGTAACATAGGCTGGATATGTTGATAAAAAAAAGCAACTGCAAGGAGGTGTTGACTCCCTGGAAGGCAGGGAGGCCCTGCAGAGACACCTCCACAAATTAGAGGTCTGGGCAATCACCAACTGTACAAAGCTCAATCAGGGAAAGTGCTGGTTTCTGCACCTGGAATGGGGTGACCCGAGCTGTTTGTACAGACTGGGGAATGAGAGGCTGGAAAGCAGTGCCATGGAAAGAGATCTGGAGGTCCTGGTCAATGGCAAGTTGAATATGAGTCAGCAGTGCCCTGGCAGCCAGGAGGGCCAACCATGTCCAGGGGGGCATCAGGCAAAGTATCACCAGCTGGTCAAGGGAGGGGATTGTCCCACTCTGCTCTGCACTGGTGTGGCCTCACTTTGTATATTGTGTGCAGTTTTGGATGCCACAATATAGGAAAGATAACCAGCTAATAGAATGTGTCCAAAGGAGGGCAGCAAAGATGGTGAAGGGCCTTGAGGAGAAGCCGTATGAAGAGTGGCTGAGATCACTTGATCTGTTCAGCCTTGGGAGGAGGAGACTGTACAGACCTTGTACAGACCTCATTGCAGTCTACAGCTTCCTCATGAGGGAAAGAGGAGGTACTGATCTCTTCTCTGTGGTGACCAATGACAGGACCAGAGGGAATGGCCTGAAGTTGCATCAGTGAAGGTTTAGGTTGGATATTAGAAGCAGGTTCTTCACCCAGAGGGTGATTGGGCACTGGAACAGGTTCCCCAGGTAAGTAGTCACAGCACCAAGGCTGAGAGAGTTCAAGAGGCGTTTGGACAGTGCCTCTCAGGCACGTGGGGTGACTCTTGGAATGATTCTGTGCAGGGCCAGCATTTGGACTTCAATGGTCCTTGTGGATCCCTTCCAACTCAGCATATTCTGTGATTATGTGATAATGATCACAGAAAGAACTGTAAAATGCTGAAATGAGAATTGCTTAGCAGAAAATTAAAGAAAGCAGTCACTGCTTGCCCAGCTGTTCATGAATATTAGAACTGGTTTGTTTTTATTTCTTTATTGTGAGGCTGAAAGTTTTTCATTGGCAAAGATACTCATGTAGGTATAGTAAGCTTTTGTAAGGCACCTGATACAGTACTACATGGTATTCTGATTTCTGAAATCCATCTATTTGCTAAGTCCAAATACATTTCAAAGTGGCTGATTGATGGATCATAAAGCAGTAATAGATTAAGGACATTCATGTTGGATTTTATAGAAGTTGTTCACAGCCCACTAGTTTGAGGATTTGGATAATGATCTGGAGGAAAATAGAATGTAATCTTTGGTAAAATGCATATGTGTGAAAATTGATGGATTTGTAACTGTGAGGGATGGTCTGTACTTAGTTAATGGATGTAATTTCAACATACAGTAATATAGCTAAAGATAATCTGTCTAGACACTAGGATCATACATGTAGAATGGAGAGTAGTACTTTGGAAAGGAGTAATTTGGTCATACAATATAGTGGCTAAAATGCACATTGCAGTCCCTCGGTATAGGGATACAGGATACAGGGATACAAGTGGAATTAGATGTGCTGTTATTTTGCTATATAGTTCTAGTGAGATGTTAGAAAATTGCATCCTATTTGAGCTTATAGTGCTAAAATCCCTGAAACCTAGATAAAACTTAAAAGATTCAGAAAAACATTTCAAGGACAGTTACAAACCTTAAAAAGAAGTAAGTCGACAAACTCTAGTGTACAGTAAGAGCCTGCAGAAACTCAGTCCATGTAGTTTTTAGCAAAGGGGAGTTCAGGAAGTGACCAACGGATGGCCTTTAAGTACTTACATGCGGCAAAAATTTCAGATGGAGTATTTATTTATGTATAATAGGCAATGATATGACAAAATACTGGAGCTGAAAGCTGAACTCAGGTGTATTTCTTCTAGAAATATAATAAATTTAAACCTGAAAGCAGTTAGCTATCAGAACAGCATATGTAAAGATATTCTAGTTATGTCAGCAAAAAATGCTATGAATTTTTTCAGAAAGATGCCTTTAGTTCAAGCACAATATGATGACTGTATGCAGGAATTTTGGAGTGAAATTATGTGTTATACAGGAAGGCAAACAAGTTACACAGGTTTTCTACAAAATGTGATGAAAGTATTTTCAGCATCAATGGCACCCTGTATTCAATTGTAATGTGCATCTGTATTTTGATGGGAAGGCTGAAAAATGGGGGAAAGGTAGGGTTGGAGATATAATGAAAGGTTGTAATAATGATGAGTTTAAATTTTATTTTATACATACAGAGGAATTAAGTATTAAATCAAAATATGTGATCATCCAAGCAACACATGCATCTTCCATATAGCATTTTGAAATATTTTTGCATATTAATTGTCTGAATTAGCAACCAGCTGGGAACAATACCCTGCTATTTGTTAAAGGAGAGACAAAAAAATTCTTCTAGACAGAAAAGAATCTACATTGTTAACAGATGACCTGAAAGTTCAGCTCATTGAAAAGGCAAATATTTTGACCAGGAGAATAATTCTTCCTGTGGAGCAGTTTGAGTTGCCATGCTTAAGCCGTACAGCTATTTTTAACCATGTCACAGCTATTGAGCCTAGTCTTCAACTTACTTCATAAACAGTATAAGAAAGACTAAGTAGGTCTTTGGTGAATGTGGAGGTGAATATGTCAAATCCCCTTTTCCTGCAGTTTTTCTTTATTTTGTGCAATTTTTACATTGGTTTTAACAGTTCAGATGTAGATTTTTGTCATTTTTTGTCACTATCTGCCACATTCTATTTTGTTAAACTCCAGAAGCACTTTTGCACTAGAGTAACTGTGGGCAAAAGCTGGAGTTTCATGTAAAATGAAGGTGGTTGTGATCCAGGTGGAAAAAAAGTGAAGTCTCTATATAAAATCCTACTTTTTGCAAGTGACACAGATACAGTTTTTCAAAAGTTTGTTTTTGAACACTTTTGTGGTTTAAAAAAATTTATTTCAGTTTCATTTCATGGCAGTTGTACAGCAATATTTGAGTTCAATATGTAGTTTTTCAGCTTGTCTGGACTCTTTTGGATGTTTGACTTAAGCATCTGTAATCTTTTTCAGAAAATCTTTAATTGATTTCCTGAATTCTATTTTTTCTGGTTTAAATGATTTTTTTTTTTCTTACTATGGCAAAGGTCTCTGAATTACTTCAGTACTTTCTAAGAGTAAAATTGTTGCTTAGGTTATGTCTTGCAAAATAAGNAGCATCTTACCTCTTTAATTACTATGCTCTTCCTTGTAATATGGGTAAATGTAAGAAAACATGACCCAAATAGGAGAAACAACTATGAATTGCACAAAGTGCAAAGCCCTATGAATTTGGTTTCTTCTGACTATTGCAGTTAGTTTAGTCGCTATATCTGTCTAAATGGTGAAACTGGGTCAGGCCTAAGCTTTTCCTTCTTTTTTCCACCACTTTCCCACATCAGTGCTAATGTTTGTCTGGCAATGGAAGGCAGGCATGATGTACTAAATTTCACAATAACTTACTTGATGATTTGGTGGCAGGCTGAGAATAGACCAGACTACCTTTGAATATTATTCATGGCAATGAATTAGAACGTGTAGCCACACACACGAACGTTCCTTATGTTAGGGCATATTTTAATAGTAATTTTTCAATAACTAATTTGACACTTTTTAGAAAAACTATTTGACTGATACAAAAGAAGATGATACAATATAAGTGAAACTATTACGCGCTCTGCTCTGTGATATAGTTAACTCACAATGCGTAAGTATTACCACAAAAAAAAAAAGATATTTCAAATTCAGCACCAAATTATGAGGTGATTACTTTTTGGGTTTTTTTGATTGTTTTTGTTTGCCTAATAAAGAAGTGTTCATATAAGCAGACCACATTTAGGTTAGCTCCTTGCTCATATGTACTTGATAAATCTGATAAAATTCTTGTATCCCTGTGAAGAGGAGGATCGTGAACTCTTTAGGGCAAGGGCTAAGCTATGCCTAATCATCTTT
>VYZS01046582.1:6294-22003 GCA_013400695.1 Neodrepanis coruscans
CTTCTCTAGCTATTCTCTGTGTACAACAGGACATCAGCTATTGCTGCCATCAACAGTGTTGTGAAGGGTTCAGACTTTATCTCTGTAAAGCATGTGAATGTCCACCTGCAATTATATTACAAATTTCCTTTCCACACTCAATAAAGATGGAAATGTGTGAGATTTGCTCCATTTGTGAACTCCTTAGTATGTAACTGCTCAAACCCATATAAATTAATATAAAAAAGAAAATATGTTTCACATAATTAGTCTTACAGTTAATGGGCACATAAAGAATGAATAAATCATTTCCAGTTTCTTCTAACCCTCATTGTACAAGGGTGCATATAACTGACAGCACAAACACACAAATCACATGACCCACATCCTACTTTCCTTTCCCTACCACTCACTTCCTATCTCATTCTCCTCTTCCAGTATTTAGGAACTCCTATTAGAAATTGGTCATGCTATTAAATGATGAAAATACAATTGATCTGAAGCACAGAATCTCAGCCTTCCCTGAACTAATAATATGACATTTTCTTATGAATTGTAAAGATTTGTCTCCCCATCCATGCCAGGCTTTAAGGTATTTCACTTTAAGCAAAGTCCCGCTGATGTTACCGGAACAATATACATGTGTTCCAAGTGCAGTAAGTGTTTAAGTGTTTTTCTGGATTGGAATCACTGCTTTTAACATCTTTTGACAGCAATTATAAGCACAATCCTGGAACAACAGCCTCCTCCAAAGTGCAGTATCAACACTTTATAAAATCAGTATGCCCAAATCTCCAATGAATTTTCAAAAGCTTTGCTGGAACAGGAATTTCTACTATGTAAGACTTGGAAATGCAGCCTGCAGTGTTACTGCAGTGATAAGGAAAGTGCAGGGACTCCTCATGTTCCCCCCACCAATAAATATCTAATGCAATTGTGCCAAGCAGCCAGCAGAAACACTTCTCCAGAAAATTATTCTCATCTGAACTCATGACAACACCCTGGATGAGGGCACCACTGATTTCTGCACACAAAACAGGACTTCTGCAACATCTGGATTACATAACTGGTCCCTGTATCTGTGCCATACCACAGCGAGGCATCAGGATTTAAGCTTGAACCAAAGCATCTGAGACACCCCTACTTAAACTCAGATCTGCTCTTCCAGCTTCCTGATGCTTTGATTCTATTTATTATAGGTCAAGATGTTGTGGAGGAATAAAAGGATGCCAGAGAATATTACTTTAACCTTTGGAAGAAAGCGGAGCTGGTGGAGTAATGGTCAGTGCCCTATTATGCTGTACATAAGTGAGCACTGAACTGGTTATGTAAAAGAATGACTACATGTTCCTAGCTAACATTATTAATGTTTAATGTTATAGATCGCAAAGGTTTTGTCTTAGGTCTTAGATTATAATCAGGGTAGTTTTTGACAAGGATCATGTCCTTATTCATGTGTCTTTAAATCTTGATTCTCCTTGTGGTTTGACTTAAGAGCTTACTTTTTTGAAATCTCACTTTTTAAAGAAAAAAAGTAGACTAAATCAGTCCTAAGCATACACCAGCAATGTCAAAGCTTCCAAATGGCCACTCCATTCAGCACTGCACTTCTTCGAGTGCAAACATGATCAAAATAGATATTTTGATATTCTGTCTTCCTCTGGAGGCAGGCAATGAATTCAGCTTTCTCAGCACATGTATGGTGCACACCAACTTACGTTGAGCAAGCAGCGTGGATTCTGTTTTGACCTGGTGGGAATAACCTACCAAGACCACAAATCTAAATTCTCTGGTTTTTAATACCTTCAGTTTACCTTATTGTAGAAAGAGCACACAACTAATAAAGGCTTTGAATCCTTCTTGACACCTGATATGAAGAACAGATAAAGTGGGAAAACAAATGCAGTATTATCCTGCACTCTGGTTCCCCTGTACTGATACCGCACAGTACAGCAGAACCTAATTTTACATCCTCTAATATCCAAAAATGTAATTAGGAAGGAATTAAAGGATACTGAACCTATGTCTGGGATTTCTGGAAATACAGCAGCTGTTTTCAAGTGGCTGAGTTTTCTAAAACCCCAAGCACATCCTCTGTGCACACACCAGCTTTTGCACATGGGCAGTCCACATCATCTGGAAAACAGGAATATTAAGCTGGTGAAGAATCTGCAGCACAAGTCTGATGAAGAGCAGCTGAGGGAGCTGGGGTTGTTTAGCCTGGACAAAAGAAGGCTCAGAGGGGACCTTACCCCTTTCTACAACTGCCTGAAATGAGGCTGTAGCCAGATGAAGGTCAATCTCTTCTTCCAAGTAATAAGGGACAGGGCAAATTTGAAATGGCCTCAAGTTGTGCAAGGGAAGGTTTAGATTGGATGTTATGAAACATTTCTTCACTTAAAATGTTGTCAAGCATTGGAACAGGCTGCCCAAGGAAGTGGTTGAGTCACCACCCCAGAGGTAATCAAAAAATGTGTAGATATGGCAGTTAGGACATGGTTTAGTAGTGGATTTGGCAGTGCTACATTAACGGCTGGACTGGATCTTTTAAGTGTTTTCCAACCTAAAAAAGACGTAATAACAATAATGCTATGATTCCGTAATAAGTCAAAATTAAAGGATATTATAAATCAAAATTTGCAGATTCTGCTATTATATTTTCATAAATAACGTGCATCACATTTCTGATTCTAAATGAACTCAGTTTACTCTGCGTTTTCCAGCGCTTTCCAGAAGTTACATAGCTCTTAATAATGTATGTTTCATGTGAAAGCATGGCAGTTTTGGACTTGTTATTCTGACATGGTTATAAGTAGCTATAGGGTTTCTTCAAGGTACACCAAGGACCACCTCCCTGTTTTGGGGAAGGTGACCTGAATTACTGCCAGTGCAATGGAAGGCTTAAAACGACTTGAATGATCACTGATTGACCAGACTTGAAATCCTAGAAGAGTAATACAGAACACAAAAGAAATGGAATTTAAATTATCTTCACTTTTTAATGGTTTTGTTTTCTGCACTGAACTTGTTCACTTGTTTCTCTAGCTCTTGGAGCATGACATAATTTTTCTTATTTAAAAAAAATCATTTAATCACTAACTTAAACATGAAGAATTCAACTTCTTTATTTCAAATACTCAGAAATTGTTTACAAAGAGCTTTTAATCATAGGGAATCAGTATGAAGTACATATGACTTAGTTCATAAAATATCCACAGAAATTGCCGTGCTCCCCAGGCTCTTACTACCTTTTCCCTGTTCTATATGTAAAAGAAGAAAAGGCCATTTATCTGACAATTAAAATAATATTTTCATTGTATGGAGATATACTCAAGCATAAAAACACTGTATATTAAAGATATCCATTCCTCATTTTCAATATGAAACAAAAAATACAGAAAATACTTCAGGAAAATTAAATTGCAAACATAAATCTTGAAATCACATAACTGGCATTATGACTGCAGGTGCTGCTCAGCTCACATTGATTTGTATCCTACCATGACATAATTTCTTTCCTCTCAATCTTTCCATTTTTTTACCACTTTCAGCTTCTATTTTTTCAAGTCGAATATGTTTCAACCCTGTTCCCATTAACTTAGATGCAATTTTGATTGTTATTTTTCTTCCATCAGGTGGCTGCTAAGTGAATATTAATTTTACTGTGTCAGAAGCAGTGAAGTGGGGCAGCTCACCCCTGTACATCTGACAGCAAACCCCTAACCCCTGCTAAAAGCATGGAGTGCTCTTAGCCTGGACGCAGCACTCAGCACCTCCCCAAAACAGGCTTTTATGCTGGAAGCAAAAGTCTCTACCTATAAGAAGTGGCTATTTCTGAGGTTACCTAGACTACAAGAGCGCTCTGAAATCACTGAACAACACACAGAAATGAGCCAGTCATACAGCTTAGCAGTGGCTGAACATTTTTGGCATAGCATCTTGGGGTGTATAGCATTAGTTTAAATTACGGATTAAAATACGGATTGAAAATTAAAAAAATCATTAGCTAATAGGCTTTGACTAGGTGTGAGTCATGCTTATAAGCACAACTGACCTTAACCAAAGTCAATTAGAGCGTCCACAGAACAGAGGACAACCAAACCAGAACAACCAACTACTGACACACACACCAATGCTAACAGGCTTATTTTAACAACAGGTTTGTTACAGTCAAAAACTGTTTTCCATAGCATAGCTAGTGAATATAATACAGCTTAGGTGTTTAGATATGGTTGCTTAAGCTGGACATCCAAACGCTAGTACCGTATTTATACTGCACAGATTTGCTAGCATTTCTCCCTGACAGTCTCCTGTTCCCCAAAAACAATTTTTATCAACAATATACTATCTATACCATCATATATATCATTCTGAGGAGCATTTCATTTATGTCCCAGCCGGCAAATGGAATGCTTTCAGAAACTCCAAGGCACAAGCCACCTCACAGGTATCTTGAAAAGAAAGAGAGGTGCTGAATAAGAAAGCTGAGATTTATTTGTAGAGCTGTCCAACGCTTCTAGAAAGCAAAGTTCCTTGTATCTGAAGTGGTGAACATACCAATACAGTTATCCAGATGTGGAAACTCTCATCCACTGAATGTTTTAGCAAACACACCAAAACTTTACTTAAAAGATGCTGTCAACTGTTGTATTATCTGGTTTGATACTTTCTCCTGTGCACCTAGGAGGACACCAGATTTTAAGTTTCCACAAAACACTATAGGATTACTGAGGCTGCAAGTGATAACCTAATTTACACACACCTAGTGCTCCTGTGTATACATAAGAGGGGCTCTAAGGTACAGGTCATTTATGGTGTCTCACAAGACATTCAGCAAAGCCAACTTGGGTCCACAATGAGTAGTGTAAAGACACGGTAATACACAAAAGCAATTTATAGGAACATAAATAGTCTACAGTACCCTGTAGGAACTAAATTAACATGAGAGGTAACCCACGCCTGTATGCCACTAAGGATCACAGTTTGGGCATTACTTATTTTTCTATAAAATATTAATGTACCTGGTATTCATCAGGTAACACGCAACTCCCATTGCAGGTCACAAGGAAGCTAATAAGAATTACAGAGTATCTTTTCAAGTGGTTATGAGCAGGGAGTGCAGGTCAATAATTCTCTTTGATTCTCACACAGCCCTTTTTGAAGGTCATTTCAATGGACTTCGACCTGCTGACCCAGCATCACCAGAGATGCCACACAGATGATTCAAAAAAACCAGAAAGATAAGGCAGGAGAAAGAAAGACGAAGGAAAGCAATACCTAAATTAAATTAAAGTGATACACTGAGGGTTAAATGCCACTATGGTGACAGGAACGGAAAGGGCTGACAGTTCAGAAAGAAAGGTACAAGAGGCCCGTGACAGCGGAGTAACAGAGGTAAGTGCAACATCTGCTATACACAGTGACCTAACAATTGGATTCATTTCCTTCAGTAGAAAAGGAGCCCAGAAAATCCTCTCCTACAGCTCATCAAAGGTGACCTACACAAATAACTCCTGAAGGAATCCCCCACATGCCCTGTGAAACAGGTGCTGTGCAGACCCAGTGAGCCTGCACTGGGAGAGACCCCCAGTAGCTCCGACTGCTTCCCACCTTACTCTTGCCACCCAAAGGGCTTTGTGGCAGAGAGCTCCAGGGTATTACATTCTTTCTTCCTGAGGTGCATTGCCTTGCCTTTCGCCTCACAATGAAAAAATCTCGAACATTTGTCACTTCTTCTAACAAAGGAAAACAATAAATTAACCCCAGAGGATCAGGGGGAAAAGCAGGTGTTTCACTGTAAACTGTTGCACTAATAATCTTAGTATGAGACACATTTGCATAGGGAACTGTTCTGAGAGAACTAAAGCACTCAGCTTTGTGGCTCTCCCAGAATTACAAAATTACAATAGAAGACATATGAAATATGGGACAGCAAGAACATTGGAGAGTATAGAAAAGGAATGGGCAGCACTAGTTGCAGCTTTGGCACACACCACTCTGATTAAGGGTAAAATCTGCTGCTGTGCTGCACCTCTGCTTCTGTGCTACAGGGACATTGCGCCTCAGCTCAGTGCTTAGGGAACAAAAGATGGACACAGGGAGCTGACTGATTGTGCTGAGAAAGACCATGTGAAAATGATCTGACACATACAAAATTTCCTTTGAATACTCCAGTTCCCAGGAAGACCTCGTATCGACTGAAATGATGCTTTCCTTCTCCCCATTTGATTTCCCTTAATTTTTTTTTTCTTAGAAATACCTCCAAACAGAAGAGATGCTTGGACAGCTCACTGCTACCTCCAGAAAAGCAGAACCTGACATCCACCCAGAAGTGGCATTAAGTAAGGCAATAAGACAAAATAGCAGTGTAAGGATCAGATTTGGCTTCCAACAACTGCCACCAGCTGAATTCAGCGGTCAGGCAGCAACAGTGCAGAAAGGTTTCCCAGGCCTGTAAATGGTGGTGATGTTTTCTGGGAAAAACTCCAACTTGGATCCAAATCATTCTTGAAAAAAAAGGCAATTACACTTAGGTATCTGCACAAATGCAAGAAATTATCCTGGAAAAGGTAATGAGTGTTCAGTGAGTGTGACTCTTTCTGAAGCACAGCACTGTTTGTCAGCCTAAAAACCTAATTCACCTGGATTCACCATGATGATTTTTGGCTTTGGGTGGCTTACAGCCATTACATACTTCCCAGTATATTAAATATGAATATGCTGAACAACAACACTCATGATCATGCCTCGAGCCAGAATCCAGAACTAAGCTGCAATTTAAACAATTTATTCATGCAACCAGAGGAGTATTTCTAAACACGCCAAGCTGGATTCTGTATGTGAAGACAAGTTAAAAAAATAAAAAGCCAACCGAAAACCAAAGCACAGATGCACGTACAATCGCAGCACGGAAGTGAGGAAAAGAACAGAAAAATCTCATCTCCGATTTCCATTTACAGCCTGCCCTTGGAGGATGGAGCGATGATGCCACCCCAGCCCGAGGCCGCTGGCACCGCACCACAAGCAGCCGCTGGGCTCTAACAGGTGCTGCGCCCCGAGCTGCGCACGCCAACTTCTCATCATCAGCGCTTCCAGCTCCAGACGGCTTATTTTTCTCTTTCCTTTTCCCTTCTCGCCCCCTCCTCAAGGCCCGGCGCTGCTCGGGTTTATCCCCGCGCCGATGCAACTTTGGAGCGCAGCGACAAGGAACGGAAAGCACAGGAGGGGATGCGCGCCCCGCCGCACACGCCCCGCCTTCCCGTCCCGTCCCGTCNCGGGCAGCACCGGCCCGCCCCGCCCGGCAGCACCTGTGGGGTGCCCGGCATCGCTCAGACTCCCGGCCGGCAGCGCCTGCGGGGGCCAGAGCGGCCCAGGACCCCCGCGCCGGAGCTGTCCCGAGCCGACACAAAGCCTCTCGGTGCCCGGGGGCGAGCAGGGGCTGGAGGGCACGGGGAATGGCTCCACAGTCCCGGCCTGGCATCCCGCTGGGTGCAAGCGAGCCTGAATACGCGGGCACAGCGAGGTCGTGGTAGTGGCACCGGGGAATCTTCAGGCGGGTCCCGCTGGTCGGAACCGATGACGGGCGAGTCCTGGGGAGCGAAGATTTGCGCACCGAGGGGCAGCAGCTCCGCTCAGCTCAGCTCTCGCGGCTTGTGCACGTCCTCTGCCTCACACAAACCTCCGAGATACAGACCTGGCTGCCACACACTTGATTTCTTACCCAGTTTGCTAATCCATCAGCCTGGTTTGAAAATACTCGGCCAGCTCTCTCTCACCACGGCTGAAAAGAGCTCCCGACAGCTCATTCTTACACCTTTCCGTCGCTTAGCTGTTGGAACTTTATTTTCAACTTCTTCGTGTTCCCAAAATCAACAACTCACAATATTCATATTTTGTCCATTTTTTTGTGCTTTCCCCTGTATCTCATAGACACTTGTTACCACCTCGCATGAAAATTCAGTGGATTCATTTACTAGATTTTTCTGAAAAGCCTTTGACATCAACCCAAAAAGTAGGATAATAAAACTATATGTTCTTATATGTTGAAAATTTCCTCCCCCTGTGAATTTTTATCACCCTTCTGACATGTACCTGTTGGCTGCATCTCCAAGGCTGAAAGCTTTGACCATGTCTTTACTACTTAAACATATTGCAGGGACCTGAACTGGGGCTTGTGGGAATATGAGTGTATGGCAACAGGAAAAGTACTTGGAGAATCAGCTTTGCATAGGATTTCAAACTCTGAAGGAAAAAATAGGTAATACTTTGTCCTATGTACTGTGAACTCCATGTTATTTTGTCAGTATATTGTTGCAGTAGGAGGTGGTGAAAAGAAAGTCAGCTATTTTAAATCAGACCTTTTCTTCAGTGGCTATAAAGTGTCTGCCAAAAATGCTTTTATGTCAAGAGGCCCATTAAGCAAACAAGTAAAATCCCAAAGAGACGATGTAATTTAAGATTTTTTTAATTCAGTTGTGTAAATAATAGAGTTGTCCTTTTGTAGAGTCTCTTCCAAGTTTTGGAAGGGTATTGATGTGTATTTCAGAAGCCATAAATTAACTTCAAAGCAGCGTTAATCTTTTATCATCCAGATAAATTTTAAATGCACTGCGTAAACATCTCTACATAGTGAATGTAGCTTGGTCAGTCTCTGCATCTGCAGCAACAGCTACAGTAGATTGTTTCATAAGAATAAGAAAATAGTTAAGGTTTCAAAACCACAGTGACTTCTGTACTTGTTTAATTCTATGGATCAGGAGAATTGTAAAGAAAGAGCTGGAAAGGACCTCAGGAAATAATCTAGTCCATGCATCTGCTTAAAATACAACCAGTGACCTTCCAAAGAGGAGATTTATCTATACCAAATATCTTCTTTAAAGTGTTCAGTGAGGAATATTTCATTCCCTACCAGTCAGCACATAGATTTATTCCACTGACCATTTTCTAAGGCTGTGTCCACCAGGGGTATGAAGAAGAATTTTTTTTTCATTGGGACAACCACTTGGCTTCTTTGTGTTGGCCTTTTTTCCAGTCTCATGATATCTTGTCCATCCCCTGAAAGTACTCAAGGAGGACTGCTAATGATAAGAAGATTTTTGAGTCAGGTTTCCAAACATTTTACTGTGACATTCAACAAGTTCAGCTAGATAATAGTGTCCTGGCTGAGATCTTCTTTTTCACTGGTAACAATACAAGACACTTACTCATAGTTGGTGTTTCAGTGAGCGATAGCACATCATCACTTTGGCTTTCTTGCCATCAAATTTTATTAATTTTGCCTTTCCACTGAGAAATAGAGCAGCATTTTTCTTGGTCAATTCATATAATTCTGGAAAAAAATCCTTTTATCCTTGGTATCTCAAAAATTGATTTCCTCATATTTGTTTCATGTAGTTGCTTGCTTCAGGAATACCCTGCAGACCAATTATTGGGGAAAAAAATAAACACGAACTACTGAAGTTTCAAGTTCTTTATTTCTATACTGATTTCTGGAACAACTCTTTCTTTGTAAAGAAATTAATTTAGCAGAAGCACTGTTCAATACAGAGGAGAGAGAACTTGGCTACTTTCAGTTTCTATGACAAAAATATATAGCTTCATTCAAACTTTTATTATGAGGTTTCAGTAATATGAAAAATTGCTGACTGTTGGCTATGTGTATAAATTCCTACTAGTCTAGAGAAAGAGGTATTCATTACATACAGTGCCAGTGGAAGGTAGTAGTCATCATTATATTTTGGAGATGCTGTAAATTTGTCAGTAATATAGAAAACTACTGTAAGCACTCTAGAAGTTTGATTTAAGGAGTAGATGGTACAGGAATAATGGATGAAAGAAATATTGCATATGCCAGCTTTCCTGCTTATGTGATATAATTATGAGCATCCATAGATTCCTCTAATTTAGATGCCACTAAATATTATTTTCTAGTCTTGCTCTCAGCTAGGATTTGGCTAAGTTATCTTGGAAGACAGTGTCAGTCAAAACCAGTCCTTGTAAAAATACTTGTAGAGAAATTGCCCCTTTACCTGGTATAGCATTTTACCCTTCTTCCCTGCTTGGAGGACTGTTAGGTTCATCAGAACAGCATATCTGTTTGCAGAAGGCATCCAAATCATTATCAAATTTTGTTCTGGAAAATTATTAGTAGTCACCAAAATTTCATCCATCTCCAAGCTATTAATTTATCATTCATATTTCTTAAGCTCAACAAAGGAAAAACCAAATTACTCTTGAGTTTTCACTTTTACTTTTCTAGTTCACTGTCTTGTTTTTGGAACAGCATGTTTCTGTATTGTTTAAGCTGCAAATAATTTCTGAGGAAAATCAAATTATTTGTGTTCATAGAATCATAAATCATTAAGGTTCCAAAGAACCTGAGATTGTCAAGTCCAACTGTTAAACCAGCATTGCCATATTCACCCCCAAACCACGTCCCCAAGTGCCACATCCAAACACCTTTTTAATACTTCTGGGGTTGGTAATTTCACCACTTCCCTGGGCAGACTGTTACAATGCCTGACCACCCTTTCACTGAAGACATTCTTCCTAATAGCCAATCCAAACCTCCCCTGATGCAACTTGAGACCATTTCCTCTCATCCTGTTACTTGTTTCTTGGGAGAAAAGGCCAATCTCCCCACCTCATACAACCTTCCTTCCGTTAGTTGTAGAGACCAATAAGGTTACCCCAAGTCTTCTTTTCTACAGGCTAAATAGACCCAGCTCCCTCAGCTGTTCCTTGTAAGACTGCAGACCCTTCATCAGCTCCATTGCCCTTCTCTGTACACACTCCAGCAACTCAATTTCTGTCTTGTAGTGTGGGGCCCAGAACTGAACACAGGATTATATATGTTGTCTCATCAATGCCCAGTATATATGCTCTGGTCCTGCTGGCCACACTATTGGTAATACAGGCCAGGATGCCATTGGTCTTCTTGGCCACCTGGGCACACTGCTGGCTCATGTTCAGCTGGTTGTTGGCCAGCATTCCCAGATCCTTTTCTGCCAGGCAGCTTTCCAACCACTCTATCCCAAGCCTGTAGTGCTGCAGGGAGTTGTTACCCAGGTGCTGGACCCAGCACTTGGCCTTGTTAAACTTCATACAATTGGCCTCATCCCATCCAGCTAGCCTGTCCAGATCCCTCTGTAGAGTTTTCTTTCCCCACAGCAGATCAACATTCCTGTCCAACTTGGTGTCAGCTGCAAACTGATTGAACACTTAATCCCCTCATCCAGATAATTGATAAAGATATTAAACAGGACTGACCCCAATACTGAGTCCTGGGGAGCATCTTTTGTGACTGGCCATCAGCCTGAATTTAGTTCTATTTGCCACCACTCTCCAAGCTTTTATTATGAAACTACAAAATATAAAGATTTATTTCTTCCTCTTCCCCCAAAATACATCCAGATAAAAATTTCTTTATGATAGCTTCGTAAGTTTTCCTGTAAAACAAGTATTTTGGACGTGCTTGTCTTCCAGTAATGACAATGCAGAGTTTGAACTGAGATCTGCTAGCTGTTCTGCCAGTCTTACATCTGGCTTTCTCACCAAAATATCACTTAAATAGATTACGTCATGATTTACTGCTTGTATGGACAGACATTGTAGCACCCAGCTGAAACTGTAAACATGGTTGTATAACATTATTCTTAAAAACAAGCAAAGATTGTCTTTAATTAGCTTTAAAGCTGTTTGCTAAAAATACCACAATTTTCAGTACAGTGGAACACAACTCAATTAGAGAATAGTTTGGTTTGTCAGTTTTCCTGAGGCATAGTAGGAAATCCTTTCTTGAACTGCATGTGCACATAAGCTCTGCCTTTGCTTCACAAAACAGACCTAACTAAACATGACAATTGAGTCTTGCTGCCAAAAAGGATTTTAAATGGGTTTATATCTGTACAGCCCCACTTACCATATGCTGTATTTAGATACCTTAGGCAATACAGTACCAATTTTTAGCTTTGCTTTCCTGATAACACATTTAAATCTTACATTTATGTAAAGGGAGACTAAGTTGCCATTTTGAGGAGAGATGTTAGTGTTGGTTTCTTGCTGCTTTTTAATACATTTAAATGGTATCCCCTTTGAGCCCCATTTTAAATCTACTGTTGCCTCATTGCAGCAGGTTGCAGTCATACAGGGCAATTAATCCCCTTAATGAAGAATCAGCCACAATAATATGTGGTATCCAGTCTGCATTCTTTCTGACAGACCCCTGTTGCTAAGCAGGGGGTAAAGTATCGTAAAGGAGGCCAAGGATGCTGAATTTTTCAAATTATGTCTGGCTGGACTGATTTACCAAAGTGGAATTCACTCAGAAGCATTTTAGTTCTTTCTTTCTTTCTGTTCATTTATTCATTCAGGAAATGAATGTTGATTTTGTTTGCACTTTGTTTTTCAACAAAAAGTTACACCTGCAACTTAACATAGTACAGCCTTAAATTTCAAGCAGCCAATTTCACTTAGTGGAATCCAAATGCCTCAACTTGCTTCTCAGGTCCCCTGGGCGGTACTGGGACAGTTACCCAGGGAGTCACTGTCAAACTGGGAATGGAGATGGTTTGAACTGGCCATTAATAAACAGTAGACACAGATGTGTGCTTAAACAAATGCTCCTTTCCAAAGCATAAGTGCTCAAGTCCATCTTGCAGGCTGATGCCTCCAGATTCATAACCCCTTCCTGAGAAACAATAGCCACAGCTTTTCTTTCACAAAGATGGGAAAATACTCTTTGGAATATATTGGAAGGGGCTCACTTTTTACAATAACAAGAAAAAGGATAAACCCACTAGAGGGAAACTTTGTTTCAGTGACCTGCCAAGCCCAAGCCGGATCAAACAGGTTCTGGTTCCCTGGACACCTTCTACAAAAGGCTGGCAATGGGAAGAAGATCTGCTCCTCAAACCACATTGAAGGCAGATGTCTCTGCACAAGGACATGTAAGTTACTGCATAAGAGAGAAAGAACTTCGGAGACTCTGCCTGTAGCCGAGTGTTCCAGGCACTCCTGTGCAAGGAAAGCAGTCTGGAGCCCACACCCCTCTGTCAGGAGAGTTGGCCTTATGTTAGGTAGTGTTGGTCCAAGAAGCTCAGAAATGGCTGCAGGAGAAGGCTCAGGCACTGCAATGCTATCTCAACAGCCAGATATCCATACCTACTGCACTGTAAGTTCATACGTTCTATTGCTTGACAAACAAATACAGCTTTGCAAGTCAAGGCTGCAGCATCCCTGCTGACCTTACAATGTATCACAGTAATCACAAGAGGAAGCAACACTGCCCAACAAATTTAGTATGGATTACATCCCTCTTCATCCCTATGAACTTCTACTGTCAGTAGCTGTTACATACTGAAAGGCTCACTCACACACAGCCGCATAAAATTACTTAGTGCTATATAATTTAAAGGAAAATTAAGTTTGTAACTTTGTGTGTGCGCCTCTGGAATCCCCACAATTGCTCACACAATAATAATAATAGTCAGATGTTTCCCTCAAATCACCTGTGGGCAAAATATTTCTCACAAAAGAGTTTTAGATTCAAAATTCTCCTGAAAACAGTATTATTAGCACACAGAAAAACTGTAACAGTGCACAATTTCTTAATATTTCAGCCATTAGTTTCATGTAGAATGTAATTGTAATGAGCAAGAATGCTTCTGAATTTCAAGAAGCTTCTCTTTATACTGCTGGCACTGTAACTTTAGAAGCAAACAATCCAAATTGCAGAAGTACATGAAGACAGAGACAAGAAAAAAACATTGTGTTCTACTTCACTTGTGATATCTGCTGAGGGAAGAACTGGTGCTCAGCCCTGTAGGAGTCAGCACTCTCCAGGGAGCCCTAACCAGCTCCTTGGCTGCTATAAGTCTTAAAGAAATTGACATTTTTTCTCTCATAAATGAGAGCTGAAAATGCAACTGAAGTGGCAGCAGAAGCAGTCTGAGAAATCTGGCTCCTCAAATTAGCTTGATCTCCCTGGCCACCCTCTGAGTCCACTGATGGCTCTTCCCATAGGAAGGATGGGGCTGCTGTCTTTTTTTGCAGCCTGGCTTGCACGGGGCACTCCCAGCCTAGAAAGAAGCTGGGAGAGAAGAGCTGATGGAGAGGAGAAAAACGTGGGAAGGTAATCAGTTGGGAACTAACTTTCCTCAGTGAAGATACACCTGTATCATAGACTTTGAAATATCTCTTGCATCCCTTATTGTTGTGATGGGTAGATTAGAATAAGGGATATATAATGTAGCCTTTCTTTCCAGTTACAGTCCTCCAAGTATTTTGCTACAGAACAATTTGTCTTAGAGATTGCCTGTTCAGGTAATGGCTCCAGATCAGTTATATCATGTTAGATGACAGAAAGATTCATGATGGATCTGGCAATTGGCACTAATTTAAGAGGCACTATTTTGGGAGGAAGGTGAAACAGAAAATGCTGCATGCTCATACCATATTAGAAACTCCGGAAGAGAATTGTCATGACTTTTGAAAATATTTGTTCCAAACCTAAGTTTACATTATCTCATACAAAGGAATGAATAAAAGATTGTTGCCAGTAAGGGTAAAATCCCCAGCTCATGGAGGATCTTGCCTGCAGTAGCCTTCTCTAGACCTGAAGGAAAAGCTGTCTCCACCAGTTTTGTTTATCAACAAGATTTAAATGTCCATGAAAAAGCTTATAACAGTCTAAAACATTTCTAATGGAAATAAACACTACTTTCTTGCTCCATTCAGGCAGACTTTTCACGTGTCCTTAGATCAGCCAATCTGTCTAATACAAGCAGTGAGCTCTGCAGTGTGCCTCCTGTCACAGCACATTTGATTTCTTGACATTGAGATACTCTGGACACACTTTGAAACAATGTAATCAGTAAGCAATGTGAATTCAGTTCTGAATCTGAAATATCAGCATACATTTAAGAACATAATTACCAAGATAATTGTTATTAAAGGTATTGAAAAGGGGCATACAGCCTTGAGAAAGAGAATATTGTGGACCCAGCTGTAGTTCTCAAGGGAAATTGTTTGCAAAAGGGATGCCCTTGTGAAAACATTAACATGTGTAAACTCTCATTTTGCAAGATAATCAAACATCCAGAAAAAGACAGCACTGCACAGAACCTTAATAAATTATCTACATCCGTTCTCTGCCTTGAACGGGTATCAATTGTTATTTACCAGCCCTGGTGGACCAGTTCTTTCTCTTTGCTAGAGAGGACTTCATCTTCAGGCATACCTCCTGAAAGACCTGGGCTGCCACTCAAACCCCTGGTACACCACTTTCCCTGAGAAATGGAAAACACAAACAGGCAGTTTCAATCATAAATGCCACAGCTGCTGTTAATGCTTTATTTTTAACCCCACTTATAAAAGCACGGCATAAATATTAATTGAGCATTCATTCAAAATGCTTTACAAGTACTTTTAGGCTATAATGGAAAAACAAGCTGGAACACAGAGGTTGTGAGTATATCTGCAACAGAGGGGCTGACGCTTCCCACAGGCCCATCCAAAACCAGAAGTGTTGCTGGGCACTCAATGGTTCATGCTCATCAGCTGGAAAGAACAAACCTGTGGAGGTTCCAGTGCAGAATGACCATGCCAGCATGATCCTTTGCTGTACTCTGTGCTGTATTTTACAGTGATATCAGGTTGGTTCTGGCTTAGAGGTCCCCATGCCACTGCGTGATGGAGTCGTGTTCTGAAAAACTGGCCGAAGTTCAGTATT
>VYZS01046584.1:0-11326 GCA_013400695.1 Neodrepanis coruscans
CGGCGCCCTCAGTGCCCCGGCCTCAGCCACATCGGCAGCCGCCGTGCCAGCCCTGTGCGCCAGCAAGAGCCGCCGCCGTGCCCTTGCCGGCAGCAGTGGCAACGCTGAGCTCAAGGACAGCCACGCCGCCCGGCGTGAATATGGTGGGGGGAGGGGGCCACCGCACCCACGCTGCAGGCAGGGAATGCAGCCATGCTGGGGACCGGCCCCGTCCCCGCCTGTCATGGCCCAGGGACAGGGCGGCCCCACCCCCGCCAGGACCCGGGGACGGGCCGCCCCGCCCCCCGTTCGCCGTGGGGGGAAAGAGGGAAAAAGACCAGTTTTAGCTTCACCCCACAACAGTTCTTAGCAAAATTAGGAATGGTCTGGTTTGTACTAGTCAAGTACATTCCGTGAAATCTTCTTTCACGGTTTTGATGTCAACTACCTCTATGAAATCCTACCCTATGCTTTTATACTTTTTGAAAAACTATATACTAAAATTGGAGCTGAATGCTTAGCTACTGTTTTTTCTTTTTGTCCTCATGTTCCACACATGCAGATTTCCTTGTCATGGACCACCTTTATTAGATAAGTTTTTTAATGGAAGTACTATACCTTCAAATGAGATCATCTTGTTTCCATTTTTGAAAATACAATTACTTATGTCAGACAACTTCAGTAATAGTTACTTGAGAAACTGCATATGATCCTACCAGACCTGAAGGTAAGGAAGGGCTCTTCCTCTCTCATATGCTTGCTGTTCTTTACTGCTTCAATGACTATACCATTCTGCAGGAATTTTCCAAAGGGGAGTTTTCCTCCTTATCATAATTTCAGTTGATGTTACAATCTCTTGTTTAGTCTGTAGTGTATTATTTATTCCCATAAGTAGTATCTGCTCACATCTTCACCTATACTTTGCCAGTCCATTAAAACATAGGTATACTTATGGTACATGGTTATTTAGGATTTTGCAACTCTCCGCAGAGGTATCTTTGACAGCCTCTGCATCTTCTGAGTTGAGTTTTCAATTGTAAGTATCACAGAGGATCTGACTACAGAGGAAGGAGTTTTCTTGGAGAGTCACACTTCATTCCTACCATTGCTGGATATATTGAATCTCCTTCTCTAATAAAGAGTTCCTTGGCTTCTGAATTTAAATACTGAATAAGCACATATATTTACTGAATCATTGCCAAACTTGTTTTTTATCTTTTTGTTTCCTGTGGCAAGGGAGGATTTCAAATCACTTTGCTTCTCAGGGGAAATTGAAAACAGGATCTATTTTTGGTTCTCATTTGACTTCTTGAGATGGATTGGTGGAAACCTGTTATAACACTAATTTACTTAAAGATGTATTATGTGCCCTTTGCGAAAACACTGAGGCGAAAAAGCTTTGCTTTTGCAGTTGTTTGGCCTGAAGCCAAGATTCTCCACAAAGCTGTGTGAAGAAGTGAGAAGAGAATTATCCACATACTTTTATGCACACAGTATTATTGAACTGACTGGCTAGTGAATCTGCCTTTCTTAAAAAGACAGGAGAGGGCTATGAATGAGCTGAAGGTGCACCCTTTCTCTATAGCTGTGCAAATCAAGGACTAATGTGGAGCATTTGGATGAATCTGCTCCCCAGATCTGATGTCAAAACAAAATATTGCTTCCTTATAGCCAGAGATAAAATGTTTCTCATTTCCTGAAATGCAGTGCGAGTGCAAAGAGAGGTGCTAAAAGCCTCAAGGGTTTTTTTTAGTTGTTTTTTTTTGCAACAAACCACAAAGTTTAGTTGCACATAACTGTTAGATAATTTTTACTGTATTAGCTGTAATTTCCACTTCAGCACATCCTCGGTTTGTGGTGCTCTACAGCTGAATGAGTAACATCTCTTGGTACATGGGGCAGTATTGGTAACAACTTAGACTGTGGCAACCTGTATTATACCTGCTCTATGGATTGCAGTGTCATTTGTCATGTATTAGAACAGATTGCCTATTCAACATAGCTGATAACAAATTTTAGGTTGAGATAGATTTGTCCTCTAGTGCAGACTGGTTCTTTCCCACCCCCCTCACCATGCATCGCCGTTCATCTCAGGCTAAGGAGAGAGAACTGCACATAATTAGATATTCAACACCTGTGTTTCAATTATCATATTATTTGAAGAATCTGGTGCTTCACTTAATGTTCCTCAAGTAGTTCTCCTGATTATTTGCTATTGCAGAGCTGTGATAAACTTATTTGTTCCTCTTTTTCTCTCTGCCTGAATTTAATTTCAGAAAGCAATCTCAGATAAAGGAGAGATTTCAGTGTCATGCTGTTGTTGTTGAGTTTGTTGCTGCCAAGTGGCAACATAGAGTTTACTTTACCTTACACTATATGAAATGCCAGGAGCAGAATACATTATTGTGATGTAATTTTTTTTATTTTGGTGAGCTTTTCCAAAGCAGACATATCTGAAAGCCAAGATAGTTGTATTCAGCAAGAATTTTATATAATATTTAATTACATGACATACATGTATTGGAGGGTTTTGTTTTGGGAAAACAGCTCAGAGCACATACAACAACGTATCGCTTCTTTCTCTCTCTTGTCAATTACCCTTGAGTCATCCTGCTTGCATAAGCTTCAAGTCAATCAAACAGCTTTCAAAGCAGAATCCAGTATCTACTGAGTCACTAACTTCATGTCTATAGAAAGTGCATATTTTTTCATAATCTTTTCCTTCTAATATGATTGTTCTTCTGATTTTCTTCTATGGAAGGATCCTAATGCACTTTCAGTGTGGTTTCATTTAATGAATTTCTACATGTCCTTGTTTTCCATCAGCATGCACCTTTCCTCTCTGTGTTTAATGCTGGGTAAGAATTATTAGTTTCATTTGTACAATTTGCAAAACTCATCAGATCCAGAAGGGACAAAGTTTATCATAAAGATTTGATAAGATGGATAGATTCTCATGATAGAAAATAATTGTAAATTTAATGGAATTCTGTGTTTCATTATGTGTTCTGTAGCTTACAGAGTATTCTTATTTTGTTGTTAGTTTCAATAACACTACCATATACTGTGTGTTCTAGGCAGTGTCAGTCATTATGAAATTGAGAATTTCCATTCCTTTTCATCTTTGGTTTTGGTGTAAAATTAGGAAGAATTTTGAAATGCCAGATTTCAATTAAATTGGAACAACAGAAGTGTTGGACATTTTCAACGGAAAAAATATTATTTTTCATTCCTCAAATGGAAGAGTTTTGCTTCGCAAATTCCCATAGCCAAAATTGAGTTAAAGCACTGGTTCTTATTCGATCCCAGCTGCTACTACAGTTCCAAAACTGATCTCTGTTCCTCTGTGAATATCCCAGATAAAATACGGCATGTCTTGTACACTCAAAATTTTCATCTGACATATAAAGAAAAGTTAGTTCCAGGTATTTTATTTTACTTGATTTTCTTTTTTTTTTTTCCTCCCAAATAATCATCTTACTCTTTAGAAACATGAAAGAGAAACTAAGTAGGTCTCAGTTTCCATTGGCCAAAAATATTTTGAATCCTTCAAAGGAAATCATACATGTGGACACAAGAAGCAGCAGATGCCATTTGATCTTCTTCAATCATTCTCTGGTGAAAAGCCTGCTGACCTTTTGTGAAAGATTGTTTCCTGCGAATACAATGAATTTCCCTTCAATTCTTCCCTCTGGAGATCAGTTTGTCTTCTGTTTATAGCAAGTAAATCATCCACATCTTACTTCCTTGGATTGAAGAACCCAACTAGCCTCTCATTCACTTTTTCTCTTCCACCAGCTGTTCTTCATATGCTTTGTTGGTCATATCCATGTATCAAAGCCAAGGAATAGACACCTAGGACTGTAGTTGTATTTCAAACTATTTTATGCGTTCATGTAAAGTGATAGGAAACATCGTCTGCTGAATTGCAGTATATCAAGAACAATTCATCAGGTAAAACCAGGATGTTCTGGGAACTCAGATGCATACAAGAAGTTGAAATATAGACTTTATGTTTATTCCTAAACATGCAGAACTCTTTGTATTTCTTCATAGATAAGCTTCAACACAACTTTGTTATAAGCATTGAAAGTAATGACCTGATCTTTCACTCCCCATACTGCTATTTGCCCCATGTCAGCAGCCTCATAAGGGGTTCCCTGGCCCGTAAGCTACAGCTTGTCACAAGCAAGAGGGAAATGCTTAGAGAGATTTCCCTCTGTTTGATCCTTGTAATCAACTTTATTTCCTCTGCAGAATTCCAATTATCCCACTGAACAATGAGTCAGAATGCTTATATTGATACAGGTGCCTTAATTGGTTAATTTATACTCATGCCAGCCCCAGCTAAGAATTCATTTCCCTAAGGCCTCCTTAGAAAACCACAGTTCCTCCTAAGCCATAATAGTAATTCCTAGCAGGCATAGTACTTTTACACAATGTTTAGATGTACCCACAAGCACCCTGCACCACACAGTAATCTGTGTTTAGCCACACATATACTTGCTGCTGAGCTTTTATTTTCTTCCATCTTGTAATTTCTAACCTATTTAGTTTTAATTATAAGACTACGATTATACAGCACTGACCGTATGCTTCTAAAACCCATTTACAAGAAAAAAGTCTTAATATTATTGCTTTTTTTTAGTAGCACTCCAAAGCAATTAAACACCTATTAGATGCCAGTGAATTCAGCTGCAGTCTATCATAGACACATTTATTTGCATGTGCTGTCTGCTGAGCGACATAATTTTCATTATTGACTTATGAGGATAGAAATAATAGACAGACTATTTACTGAACTGTCTGTAAGTCTGCATCAACCAAAATAGCTAATGAAATGTGTAACAAGTTTCACTGACATAAGCTCGGAGATTTTAAAATCAAGGTGAAGAGAAGGACAAACTCTAGTCTGTGCTCTGAAGGACTTCTCACCATGTCAAGAAAATAGGATATCTAGTCCTGTAAAAAATCATCAGAGAAACTAGATGGAACTACAGGTACATTTTAAAAAGTAATTTTCCAGGAAATCAGGTTTTCAGGACAAAACCAACCGGCTAATGAACTGCCAGGATTATATTTTCAAACTTACATCCTGATAAATGTCACAAGCAGGAGCTTCTGCTATAGTCCCTAGAAGACAGTTTCCAAATGAGCTATAGAGTAATTAAGTGCCCTACTCAAGGGACTGTAATACTTGTTCCTCAGCTTCATTTCCAGTTTAGCTTACGTCATTGATGTAATTTCTTCCTCTCTGCTGACGTAAATTAAGAATTCACCTTCTTCTCCCTTATTTGGCTGTATTAACTGGCAGCTTGCAGTCAGGAACAGCTGTAAAAGGAGTCAGAGTCATCTCTAGTCCATAGACATGTTCCTGTACTTGCCAAAGGCAGCAGCTTGTAGAGAACAAACAACTTAACCTGAATCTTTTGAGTTGCAGACGAACATTCGGAATGGGGGATGATTCTGTTTGTGTGTTCATGGGAATGTAACTTTGTTTTTCTTTTCAGAAGATACATTCAGTTCATATAAAGTAAATTAAACAAGCAACTTCTGCCAGTGATCAGGTACAAGACCTGTTTTATATTCTCTCTTGTTCCTTGTGTGGTAGGTTGACACTGGCTGGACACCAGGTGCCCACCAAAGCCACTCTGTCACTCCTCACCTGGACAGGGGAGGGAATATATAGTGAAAGGCTGATGGTTTGAGATAAGGATGGGGAGAGATCGCTAACCAGATACTGTCAGGGGCAAAACAGACTTGACTTGGGAAAATAAGATTCATATAGTGCAATCAAATCAGAGTAGGGGAATGAGAAACACCTTCCACCACTTGCCACTTCTTCCCAGGCTTAACTATACTCATGATTTTCTCTATCCCCCTCCCATCTAGTGGCCCAGGGAATGGGGAATAAAGGCTGCAGTCAGTTCATTACACCTTATCTCAGCCGCTTTTCCCTTCTCAGGGGAAGGACTCCTCACCCTTCCTCTGCTCCAGTATGGGCTCCCCTCCATGGGAGACAGTCCTCCATTAACTGCTCCAACATGAGTTTTCCCATGGAGTCACAGCCTGCTTTGGGCATCCACCTGCTTCATTGTGGGTCACTTCCAGGGGCTGCAGGTGGGTATCTGCTCCACCATGGACCTCCATGGACTGCAGGGGCACAGCCTTCCTCACCATGGCCTTCACTATGAGCTGCAGGGGAATCTCTGCACTGGCGTCTCCTCACCCTCTTTCTCTGCTGACCTAATTCTCGTTCCTGCAGTGAGTCCATCTTGTGGCAGTCTGGAATTGGCTCTGTCAGACTTGGGGAAAGCTTCTAGCAACTGCTCACAGAAGCCACCCCTGTAGCCCCACTGTGACTAAAACCTGGCCATGCAAACCCATTTCAGTTGAATTGTATGACCTGATGTCTCCTTGAAATGTGCTAAAAGCTTCAGATGCATATGATTTTAAATAATGAATAAAGTAATCTAGTTTGACTGGAAAACCCCCATTCACTCCAAGTTAGTGGTGTCCGCATATGATGCATTCCAGCAAAGCATGTTTTTATACACACAAGGTGTCAGAGAAAATTCGTAAGTGGTTTAGTCACCATTCAGCTGAATCACCAATGTCTTTTAAAAAATAGCTTGATTGCAGCAAGGGGGTTCATCTCTCCTATAGTAAAGTAGATTAAGTACAATACAACAGATATTCTGCTGATGTTTATTTTGGGATAGAAAAGAAATCTCCTTGTGGGTGTTGGCTATTATTTTATGTTGCTCAAGTAGTATATCTGATAGACGGGTGTCCAATTGCTGCTATGCAGCAGTATAAAATAATGTCATCTCCAATTGTGCCATCTCCAGGGACATTGCTTCTGGAAATGATCACAAAACCAGTCAGGCTTCTCCTCTCACATGTAAGTGAACTGTATAAAACAGGTTCCTGTTCATAAAAAGCATAATCTTCACAAGAGAGTAATAGCTGCCTTTAGGATACCTTCCTTAGGGTGGGGACCACTTAAGGTGCTGAATTAGTCCCCATATTAAGCTGTCCTTTTGCCTAGGCTCCCCAAAGGAGCAGTTAGAGCACCAGACTCTTAAGCACATAGCAGTTTCTAGAGGACACAAATACATTTCTCAATTCTGCTTCCTAAGAAATTCAGCCAGAATCCATTCCCTTTTTGGAAAAGATTCACTCAGGTATTTTTGCAGATGTATGCGATAGTATCTGGTATTTTAGTTCCTTATAGTCTGTACGTTTAGTGTCCTTCATGAGAAATCTGTTAAGAAAGAGGGCACAGGAAAACAGACTAACCAATCTGATTTACTTGATGGCCTATCCAGGTTTTCATGTCAATGTCAGTTCTGAAAGTCAGAGCTGAGTAAATTCCATGAGGTTCAGCATATTTGTTAGAAATATTAGAATTCATGAATTATCGTTTCCTCTTCTCACTGATTATGTTTGTGAATGTGAAAAAAATTGTCTCAAGTTTTTCATATGTCTGGGACTTCTAGCATGTTTCTTCCCTGGTTTCTCTGGTGTCTACAAAACTATGAATGCAAATGGAAGGTTTTTTCCCTCGGGTGGAACACATCTTGGATCCCGCTGTTTTGTTGGGTGACTATTTTCATAATAGATGAAGAAATTTTATTTCTGTTCAACTCTAAAGATGCAGCCTCAAGATATCATAAACTAGCCTTGTGGCATCAGAAGCTTGAATTGCTGACCTTATAATGACAGTACTTGTGAGATTTCCAGATTGGTTTTATGTCATCGGAGAACTGATTGCTGACAAAATTTTTCAAACATTTGAATTTTCATTGAAAGCAACTTCAAGCCTTTGTGAAGGCTTTACCAGGATTTGCTTTATAGCATCTATAGCTAGGAAGAGACATCCAAGATGATCTGGAAATTTTAGTTAATTCATCTTGCAAAAGTCACTGAAACAAATTTATACTTCTGTGGAAGTGTTATTGATACATATATTCTTTAGGAACTGAAATAAACCCAATGCAGCTATGCATTTTCCAGATAAGAAGGGGATGTCTTTTATCATTACAGCAAGGATACCAACAAGCCACAAAAGGTTTTTCATAGTTGAACAAGCTGATTCCAGACTGAGGCTTTTTGTAAAGGAGTCTGTGCTGCAAAATAGTGGTAAGTCTTCAGCAAAGAAGAGCAGGGATGGAGAGGTCATAAATAACTGTAAACTAATCCTATCCTTTATTTTTCTTGGGTTTAGGCTGGGTCTATCCCGAGGTGTCCATTATAAATTGATAAGGCAGGTGAACAAGCATGCTGTTGGGACACCTGTGTGGGCAGTACCAGTGAGAATGTGGCTGAGAGAGGCTGGGTTGGAGTGCAGGGTTGGTAACACTGCTCTGTTTCCTGAACAACATGTAGAGCCTAATTTTCAGAGTCTGAATAGTTTCTAACATTTCCATTGTGGGGAACAGTGCACACTGATTTTTTTTTGTTTGTTTGTTTGGTTTTTCTTTTTATTCAGCTGCTTTTTAATGTTCTATTAGCACTTGACAAGTTTTGTACATTGTTAATTTCAAATATTTGCATCCCGCCCTAATCACCCTTTAGTTACTGTAATACGTGCTGGGTGTGTATCATTGGCAGATATTGCATTGAAATTACAGATGATTATATGTTGGACATTATTTGAAATGTATAATCATCACATGTGCTATAACTTATGATCTTTGGATGCATGCTGTAGCAACAGTGGGATTATTGGCAGAATATGATTTGCAATAATCATAAATATTCATGCAGAGACTTCTGTGTTTATGAATTGTTTTCAATCTCGAGAACTCCATCAGTTGATCAAATTCCTCAGGGATGGGAACTACAAAGAAAAATCCCATGACAATTAATTATTCATTCATTTTGCAGAAGAAAAAAAATAATCTTCAGACTTCATTTGATTCGATGTTTAAAATGGAAAGTTGAGAAAGCCTTTTCTGTTGCTAGAAGTGTATAGCAAATTAAAAGCTTCCTGAAAGACTACTCATAATTTCCACATGTTCTGAGCAGTTCAGAAGGGTTTGTAGCAGCACTGAGGGACAAACACCACGGCAGAATTATTGTCTCACTGGTCTCTGCTGTTGTTGTCCAAATGTGGCGTCAGTAGAAATGTCACAAGTAAAATTAAAATTGGCTTGAAAAGGTCTGAATAGACTGACATTGACCTTCTGGGACTGTGAAAAGGAATGATTCTGCTGTCACCAAGCCCATGCAGAAAGGAAGCTGTAGTGCTTGTCCAACCAACTAACATGAAGCAGGAGAATCCTCCATTCCCCAGCTTTTCTCTAGTGCAATCATTAGTAGGGGACACTCATTGTTACCAATTCAGAGTCAGCCCTACCAAGGCACTAGGGGTTTGACCAGCATGCATTTCAGAGTGGAGCACACCTAAACCAGCACAGCAGTCCTGGGCTTCAGTGAGTTAGAAGTTTCACTTCTCTTCTAGCCCACAGAGTCAAGAGGAGTCTGATAGCTTATGATCTTGTAAGTGGACATAAAATACTGCAAACACGCAGCACTGTGCTCAAAGTCTTTCAGAAGATGAAAATCAGGAAAGCACTGATGTTTGTCAGTTGAATTGGTAGTGGTCTCTACGGCAAAACAATGAATAATTCATAGCACTTTTTTTCCTAAGTAAAAAGTTATGAAAATAGCAATAAAGCTAACAATCCTCAGGAGAAAGAAGTTGGGTAAGGAAGGCAAGAGACCAGCATGGCTGAGTAGGGAATTGCTGCTCAAACTAAAGGGAAAGAAGCAAATGCACAAGCAGTGGAAACAAGGACAGGTGATCTGGGAAGGGTATACAGATGAAGTTCTGTTGTGTAGGGATGGGATGAGGAAGGCCAAGACAAAGCTGACTCAAAGGGACTCAAAGAGTAGCAGAAGGAGCTTCTGTAGGTATGTTAACCTGAAAAGCAAGGTCAAAGAAGGTGTACCCACTTGATAACAGCACTGGAAAACTGGTAACAATGAATGAGGAGAAGGCTGAAATACTCAACAGCTTTTTTGCCTCAGTCTTCAATGGCAACCTTTCTTCCCACACCCCAAGTGGATGGACAACAGGATGGGGATTGGGGGAGCAGTCCTTCACTGTAGATTAAGATCAGGTTCATAACCAACTGAGGAACCTGAATTTGCATAAGTCTGTGGGATCTGATGAGATGTATTTTAGAGTCCTGAGGGAATTTACTGATGTAGTTGCCAAGCCACTCTCCATGATACTTGAAAAGTCACAGCGATTAGGTAAAATCCTAAATAACTAAGAATTGTACCCATCTTTAAAAAGGGTAGAGAGGAGGACCCTGGGAACTGCTGATTGTTAGCTTCACTTCTGTGCCTGGGAAAAGCATAGAACATAGCATAGAGGAGCATAGAGGGACAGCAAGCACAGCTTTAGCAAGGGCAAGTCCTGCCTGATCAACCTAGTGGTCTTTGTGGACAAGAAAAGGACTACAGATGTCATTTATCTGGACTTCTGTAAAGCCTTTGACGTGGTCCCCCACAACATCCTTCTCTCTAAATTGGAAACAGATGGATTTGATGAATGGACCATTAGATGAATAAGAAAGTTGTTGGACAATCACATCCAGAAGGTAGTGGTCAATGGCTCAGAGTCACAATGGACATCAGTCCATATTGGGACCCCTGTTATTTAATATCGTCATTAATGATGTAGGTAGAGGGATCAAGTGTACCCTCAGCAAGTTTGCAGATGACACCAAGCTGAGTGGTGTTGTTGCCACACCTGAAAGATGAGGTGCCATCCAGAGGGGTCTGGACAAGCTCAAGAAGTGCACCCATGGGAGTCTCATGAGGTTTAACAAGACCAACTGCAAGAGGCTGCACCTGAGTCAGGACAACTCGAGTATCAACACAGGGTGGGGGATAAACAGACCAAGAGCAGCCCTGCAGAGAAGGACTTGAGGCTGTGTCGTGGGGCTAAAAAATGAAAGTTAAAAACGATCAAGCCACGGTACGGCGACTGCCTTGCGCTGGCAGCCCTGGCGACTGCTTTCTGCTCCGGGGCTGCCCACCCCCATGCCCGCATGGTTGTTTTTTTCGGTCGCCCCTTCCCCCCCACCACCACCTCCGGCGGCGTGGACGGCAGGCACTGCTGCTGGGGGTGCGGCTCCGGTTCGATGCAGAGTTTCGGCGCTGTGCGGCCCCGGCTTTGCTGGCCAGCACGGGCGGTGATCGCGCCGTCCAGAATGACTGCGGGAGGCGCGATTCCGGTCCCGGGCTGGGGTCGGCCATGGCCCCGCTCCGAGCCGAGGCGGGGCTGGGGCGCAAAGCTGGTCGGGCTGTGCCCACAGCCGAGGCGTGC
>VYZS01046585.1:0-16922 GCA_013400695.1 Neodrepanis coruscans
AGTAGCCTGCAGCCAACAAGTGACCTAGATACAGCACTCTGCTCTCACAGAAGAAAACCAGAAGCAAAATAATCCACTGAAATTACGTATCTGTATAATCCTTATTCAGCCACAGCCATTTGTTTTCCTACAAAAAGTAAGGACTCTTTGTAAAAATGGATACCTGCTCACAAATAGTATTTGGCAACTCAGCAGTTGAATTTTCAGTGAAATAGGAGTAAGCCTTTACATTTTTTGGAAAATTTTCCTCAGCCAAATTTGCAGAAATTACATTTGATACACCTAATGCAGTATAACATTCCACTCCTTCCTTCCTTCCTTCCTGTTGAATATATGGCTTTTTAAGCCCTATTCCCACCTGTTTAATATCCAGAGATCTATATTGAAGTGTCCCTGCAGATAAATAACATGAGCTTGAGATAAAAAGGGTTTTTTTCCCAAAATACAAATACTGAACTAGTGCAGGGAAAAGATGGTTCATGACCAAGAACATAAAAATTCTTTGGTACTTCACACTGAATGTCAGCATAGGTGTCTTTTACTGAGGAAAACTTGCAGTAATTCCTTGTCCACACTCATCAGGAGATCTGGGAAATACAAGGCAATATCTGTACACAAGGATCCAAAAAATAAATACAGGTTAAAAAAATCTCAGTGCTTCAGACTATTAAGGTGTCTCCACAAGGACAAAAAGACATTATGGAGGGAAAAAAAAAAAAATCTATACTGGGAGAATAAGTAGTCAGACAAGGAGAAAAATAAGAAGACTTTTCATGGATTTTGCCTCTACTTCATCATCAAAAGTTTTAATTCTTGGTAATCCAGAATCACAACATTGGTCTTACTATCCAGAAATACCACAAACAAATTTGGAAAAATCTCGATGCAAACTGGTTATGCAAACATTTCCCAGCAGCTGTTGTCTCACAGCAATCCACTCACAGGCAATTCCAAGCTCAGTTACAATTTTAAGGAAATCTTTGGGCTTATCCTTTTTCCCCAGTGAGTTGATCCATGCAAAGGATACCCCAGTTGCTTGTTCCTGGCAGGTGCCTCCCACAGACTGAAATCCTCTGTTGCAACTCCCAGGGAGGCTCTTGGTTTCCTGTGGTGCTTTCAATTTCTGTGTTCTGTGATCCTGAAGGCTGCAAAAAGCTGTTTTTCCCCCAAATCCTCCTGTGATCTCACATACACGTGGCCTTCAAAGGTCTGTGAGAGCAGCTGGGAGCTTTGGGGGCTGCAGTGCAGAGTCTGGTCCAGGCAGTGAGGCTGCTGTGGTGTCTCCAGCTGCCTGGGATCCAGTTCTTCAGATCCCTGTCTCCAATATTGCCTCCCCTCAACAGGAGACTAATTTGTTAACAGCTTTGCTCCTCTCTGCTCTTCCTTTCCTGGGGCTTCATGCCGAGCTCAGGCTGTAATTCATAGCCTTGATTCTTCTAAAGCTGTTCTTTCCTCTTTTTCCTCCTGCAGGATTCCTGATCCTACAGACTGGTGGGGTGGGGGATGGCCTGTGAACTTGGCCTCTTGGGATGGAGGAGATCCATTGGGATGAGCAGGAATTTGCCAGTGTCGTGTCCAGCTCACACACTGATGCTTCCTTAGGAGTGAGAGGATCCCTGATTAGTGGCCATTTTCTCTTTGGGAAGTCCAGAAGAAGCTACTTGGATTCATGAAATACTTCCACTCCACTTGCTAAAGCAAGAACTTGAGCAGAGTCTTCCTCTGAACTTTTGTATCTATGAGCATTCATGACAATAAGTTAAGGGGGTGTGGATGACACTCAAAGCCCTCTGTAGAAAGGAAGGATAACAACAAACCAACCAATTCACTACCACAACAACCAGGACACTCCATTCTGCCTTTCTGTTCTGTTCTGTTCAGATTCAGGTAGGCCAGTTACCCTGTGGTCATTTCTGCTCAACTGTGAGCCCTAGAAGTAAATAATTGTAAGGAAAAGGTGGAATACAGGCAAAATCACATCCCTGCAGTTTTATTCCAGCCCAAAGCTGCTGACATAAGTTGGGACTCACTTGCCTTCCCCTTGTGGGTTAGACACAAAATCCGGCCCCCAAATATTGATCTGTCCCACACAAAGGTATCTGGTTTGTGTTAAGATCCTCTTGAATGGCTGTGAAATCAAGCACATGAGAGCACAGGAATCCCAGATGCTCCCTGGATGTAGCATTCTGGGGGTTTGTTTTGGCTTTTTTTTTGGTGGATAAAGTGACAAGTAATTCCTCATTAGCTTGGTTTTTGCAGAGGAGGATAAACGAAGCTGAAATGTGCCTCCCTCCCCATTCAGTGCCCGGAGGTGGAGATCTCCGAGGCTGGATGTGTAACAGTGCAGTGCCCCCTCATGGGAAGCTGTTCCTACACTGTTTCCTGGCTGCATCCAGGTGAGAGAACGTGAACACAAACACCATCCTGTTGGTTTTACGTGCTCCTGGGTGTTGGTGGGGTCACTACAGTGTCACACCAGCAGGTTTAAAGAACAGCTTGACTTTCCCTCTCTCAGACAATTTTTGTTGGGCTTGGACAGGCAGTTGCACTGGATTACTGTTAAAGCTTTCTGGGAGAGTGTTCAAGAAAGATCCACTATTTTATTGTGGTTTCAGCTTTTTTAAGAAGAAAATCTCTGATTTTAGCCAGAGGAGGAAATGAGACCCTCATTCAGCCCGAGGCACATGAGCCAGGCTCACATCAGCAGAGGGATATGGGGGGGTCCTCACTCTTTGTCTGTGCATGGAGATGAGGTTTAGCCCAAAGAAACACTCCCTAGTCTTTTCCCAGACAAAGAGGGGTTGCTGGGCACTGGAAGCAAATCCTGCTGCCTCCTGTAGTGCAAATTATTTCTCCTATTCCTGACAGCAGCAGGAGAAACCTCTAGGCTTTGCCTGATGCCTCTTGGTCCTCTACCCTGCAGTTTTTTTTGATCTCCTTCCTACCCCATCCTGGCATCCACAACATCCAATCCTAACCATGAGCCCTCACCCTGCTCCAAAAACTGCCAGGAGGTTCATGCTGTGGTTCTCCAGAACTCCTGCACAGGGTCAGTCAGGCATAACAATTTGGGAGGGTCTTCCTGGAGGTCACAGGCATCTCCTGTGGAGCCAAGCCCTTCCTCTAAACCAACTTAGTCTCTTAGTTTCTGATCCCTTGAAAATGCCTGTTCTCTACTGGACCAAGGTAAGACAAGACCAAACCCCAGTAAAGCCACCCATGGCAGCTTTCCTGGAGGCCCTAAACTCAACATCAATCCTGTAGTGGCCCCCAAAAAATCTTATGATAGAAAAAGGAGCACAGGTTACTGAAATCACCTCTGCAGTGTTGGCCTGTTTTATACCAAGAGAGGATTCCCCATGACACTTACTCCACTCAGCTATGGAAAAATAACCTTTTCCCTATGACGGATTGCAGAGAAATACATCTGTGCACATGGGGTGGGGAGGTACTGTTTGTTTGGAGCTCTGATGCCATTGTTGGAAGACTGAAGCATGATTGTTTCGTGTCAGCAAAGGCACATTTTTCATGAAGGGAGCTTTTGTCCTTACAGAAAGGGCCTTTTTTGTGATAGGTTGTTTTTTTTTTTTTGCATTTAGTTAGCACAAGAATAATACTGCAAATAAAACATAAAAGCAGAATGACCCTGTAAAAGGAATGTTTTTTCTACCTTAGAAAAAACCTTGCTGCATTACCTTGGAGGCTCAGATTGTGAATTGGCTGAGGTAGGACCAAATCTTTGTCCTGTGCTCTATGTGCATTTGTCACAGAGAGACTCTTCTTTCTCTTCTGGCATTTTCACACCTCCTGGGTCAGGTGAGTTGCAGCCACCAAAAAAAATCTGAGAGAATGAAGAAACAAAGACCAAAAAGCTGTATAAAGTTTAGTTTGTCACAACTGTAAGTTAGTGAGCAGGAGATCCAGATGTTTGATGTTCCATTCCCTGGATCTCTTCCTTCCTTGTTAGTTATTCTCAAAAAACCTACAAAACCTCCCCAGGCCCATCATCTTGGTAGGATACATCCAAGCCATCAAATTTCCCATCAAAACCCTTTGCACAGTCACAGCACCAATAGGGTTTCTCTCCCTCTGAGTTCTCTGTTCAAAGTATGTTCATTTTCATATGAATTTTTAGATGATGAGTCTTATTTCCAGATGGGGCAAAGTTGCTTCTGATGGACTGGGAAGGTCTGAATGCCTCAGTATACTCAATATCTTGGGAATATTCTCTGCAGTGGATCCCAAAAGAACCATATGACCTTTTTTCCCCCCCAGGTCTCCTGCCTGAGGTCTCCTTTGGCCCTGTAGTGTCAGGTGGTGAAGAGATGACTGTATAACCTTGCTGTGAGACTGGCCCAGCTCACAAGCATTTCAACAGGAATAAAAGTGCTCCAAAGAACACAGAAATGACCAGTACTTCTCTGCAGGTCATTGCATGGGAGCAGGAGATAACAGAGGACAAAGGTTGGTCACAGGAAGGAGGTGTGACGAGGTACCTCGTGTGACAGATATGGTACTAAAAGGTCTTGGCAGCATTTACCTGCTCAACAACTGCAAGGCCATTTCTTTGAGAGGAAAGATCAAAGTTTTCTATCCAAATGATACTTTGAATTTCAATGTAGTAGTAAAATTAGGATTTGTAAAACTATAGAAGTTTTGTTATTCAAATGCTAAACCTTTTATTTCTCACCCATACATTTGATGATTCGTCTGATATTTTTACTTCATTTTTGAAAAGAATAGATGGATTTTTGCTTTCCAAAGGCTGAGGGATAGCATGGCAATCCATCCTCTAAGTTTTGAGCACAGTGATGTCTGGTTACCTTCTCAAGCTTGTGGTGCAGGGCGTTTCACAACTTCCCAGATAACCTGCTCCAGCACTCACTTACTCAGAGAACATTTTTGCAACATCCAGCCTTTTTTCTTTCCCCCTGTCTTCTTTCCTTTCCTGGAAATTTAAGCTGATTAGATCTTATCTTTGTCCTTCCAGCAATGCCTCTCTTCTTAACAGCCTCTCCTGTGCTGCAACTGCACCCTTGTGTCCTGCCCTATTTCCAGCCTGCTCCTGTAGACTCAACAAACCCTGTTCCCACCTTCTTCCCAGCGATTGTTTTCCAAACCTCTTATCCCTGCAGATACTCTCCCATGCCCATTCTCCCTGCCTGGGCCAGGTTTGCTGTTCCCTGCCTGGTTTCAGGGGTGGCTTCTTGCATTCCCCCCAAGCCACGTGCTGATGCCACCCAGCCCGGGCACCCCTTTTCCCATTCCTGGTGCTTCCCGCAGTGGGGTTGGCTGGGATTCCTACTGGGGCTGAGCAAGGATGCTGTGTGGGCGTGGGGGGCCCTGCAGAGCCAGGTGCTGGGAGCAGGATGCCAGGCCCCCAGGCTCTGCTGAGCACAGGAACCGGCATGTGCAGTTCACTCCTCGCCCCTCCCAGCCCTGCCAGTGTCCTTGGAGTTTGTCCTGAATTCCCAGGTTCAGGAAAGTCATCAGCTCTTTCCTCAGGTGCTCCCAGATCATAAAATCATAGAATGGTTTGGGTTTGGAAGGGACCCTAAAGATCATGGGCAGGGACTCCTTCCACTGTCCCAGGTTGCTCAGAGCCCCATCCAGCCTGGCCTTGGACACTTCCAGGGCTGGAGCAGCCACAGCTTCTCTGGGCAACCTGTGCCAGGGCCTCCCCACCTCACAGGGGATAATTTCATCCTAATATCCAGCCTAAACCTACTCTCTGTCAGTTTGAAGCTGTTCCCCCTTGTCCTGTCACTCCAAGCCCCTGTAAATTGTCTCTCTCCATCTTTCCTGTAAGACCCCTCTATGTATTGAAAGGCCACATAAGGTCTCCCTGGAGCCTTTTCTTCTCCAGGCTCAACAACCCCACCTCTCTCAGCCTGTTCTTATAGGAGAAGTTAATTCATTTCTGATTAATCTCTAGTAATCTGTTGTGGAGATGCTTTTAGGAGGCAGAGGTCCTCATCTTCTAAGGGGTGTGAGAATTTCAGGGTCTAGAGAGGGAGGGCTCCAAAAACCTGGTGTAAGTCCTCTCCTTCATTTTAGGAGCAGCAGCTTCCAGGCTCAGTTGGAGTTAACCTGTCCCATATTTGGCTCCTTGTATCGGTGGATAGCAGTGGAAGTCCTGGTCATGTGCAGTGTTACAGCATCAAGTCCTCACAGTCTAAAGCCCCCAAAAAGTTTATAGAGAGCTCATTATTGCCAATATTCCACATAAAACTTTATTATAAAATTCACTGCTGTTGTTTATTTTCCCCTCTTCCCAGCACCCCTCTCCCCCTCATTCACCCTTTTGTCCTTCCCATGTTCCCAACAGTGACCCTAAGCCAAATATTTTGACCTGGTGCCTGAACAAGATATTGCACAAAGTGCCAAACAACGTGGATAAGGACAGTGTCTCCCTGCTGATCCTCCCATGGGGATGCCAGGGAAAGCTCTCTGCTGGCCACTGGTCCCTGGCTATAGGAACCTGCTCATCTCTGATTCCTCTACATGCTTGCTAAGTTTGAAATGAGCCACTTGGCTCCTGAGTGACTAATGGGGGGCCTGACAGTGGGATAAAAAAGCCTTATTTGCTCAAGAAATGAGAGGAAAAAGCCTCTATGAGCCTGTCAAAAGTATGTCATGAAGTTAATCCCCCAATCTGAAAATACATATTTTAATAAAACCAAACAGAGCTTCTGAACCGTTCTGATTTTGAAACTTCTGGGGAGAAATGGACACTCTTAGGTGGTGATTCACCCAACTTATTTTAGTGCCTATCTTAGGAGTAGGTGAATCATGCCCTAGAAATGCTGCTTCAATATTTGAATAAGGGGCTTTTCTTATTTTTTTATGATGACTTATTCTCAGTTTCTTATTACTTATAGTCTTTTTAAACTCTTTTTGATTTTAATACAGAGTTAATCTTCGCTCAAGATGAGGATGGGCTGATAAAACATCTTTCTCTGAGAGCTGTGGTTTCAAAAATTCAGCAGTTTCACTCCTGTGATTTTGCAGTTTGTCTTCTGGAAGGGCTGTGTGGAATAGAAACAATGAAGTAGTAAGACCAAAGAAGACAGAAGCCCAGAGGGGAAAAAGGTGAGCAAGTCAGAATCTGAAACAACACAGTCAGGAAACACAGATGATGTGGTTTCTGTAAAAAGCTTGTTTGTTCAGTTAGAGGGAAAGGCAATTTGTGTATGCAGAGCTGTAGTTTTACTAACTGTATATAAAAAAAGGCAGGTTAATTTATTGGCTACACTATCCAAAATTACTATATTAGATATTATACTGGGATATGCTGTTATAGATTTTATAAATCTCTGTGCTGTTGTAGACTCCAAATCTATGTGCAAAGGAGCTTGACAGAGAAGAAACTCCCAATGGAAAGTGGTGGAATAAATATTTTTTTTTCTTCTATCCAGTGATCCAGCTTTTCAAAGTTGCATCTCTAACCCTTCAGTTATTATTCAAAGTAAGCAGCATCCAGGCTATTAATGGAATGGCATTTGTCTTTAATAAATGTTTTACATAATACATGCAAGTTATTCGTGGAATGGCATTCATTTTTAATAAAAGTTTTATGGCAATGCTGACCACTTGGGACACCCAGCAATTAAAGTTTTGATAAGAATGTGGTCTGTCATCTTATTTTCCTTGATTTTGGTCTCAGAGCAGTTGTAATGTTGCGTTTTTTTCAGTTCCAGGCTCCCTAAACATCTCCAGTCAACTGCTGTACATGTAGGCCTATTAATAAACTTTTTTTCTTTGTGACTTCTCACTAAAACAGTCCCTTGTTTTAATGCCCTCTCCAAAAAAGTCATTGGCTTGTAAATTGAAAATGTTCAGTGTATCTGTAATGCTTTCTATTATGGGGTGCTATTTTAAAACACAGGGTAATTGTGGGTGCTTTCCTTGTTGCAGTTACGTGATGACAAATCCCCTTTGGTCCCTTTGCCAGTTCAGACATTAATCTTTGGGAGAAGTGTCAGGAGCCTTTGCTGGAGGTGGGTGTGGGGCCAGGAGGAGCAGAAGATATTTTGCCTTCTGAGTCACGGTATTAAATGTGCTTTTTACAATTCTTTACAGTGAAATTCATTGTAAGAATGAATCAGGTCGTTGGCATTTCAGCTGAACCAGAGTTGTGCAACTCCAAGGGACTCTGCAGGAGAAAGGTGCCTGGCTCATCCAGAGCTGTGAGGCTCCTTGTACTTCTTGTTGCTTATGTAGAAAACCTGCCTGTGTAATAATTTGAAAGACTGAGAGGCTTTTCAAATTTCTGAAATAAAATTACTCATTGATAAACAACTGCCTCAATGGAAAGATATATGTTTTAATATCTGTTATTATAAGTATAAATGTATAAATGTGTCATTAGAAAACCAAGTAATAGTTCATTTGAAGGAAGAAGAAGTTTTGTGGTGGCTGATTTTGCAGTAGTATTATGTGCAAGATATTTCATGTATATTTTTATATAGATATTTTTTATGTCTTAATAGATAATCTATGAAATATGTATATTATCATGGGATGAAACACTTGTAGCATGAAATGGATCATCAGAATTTAAACTCTGACCTCTAGGATTAATAAAAACCCTTTTAGATCAGGTTTTAATAATATAATGACACAAAGCTGGACATGCACTCTTACTATCAACTTCATAATTACCATGGTTTTTAAGTACTTGCTCTTAAGTATTTCTTTCTTGCAAAAAAGCCTATATGCTGTTTATTTGCAAAGGAAAAGGTGAGATTTACAGCTGAAATGTAAGTTTATGTGGAAAAGCATTTTTCCCCTGTTTTATTTGTTTATTATTTAGTCTTGTACATGATTTATTAGTGGATGTTAACTACTCAATAATCCTAGGAGACAAAGTATTGGGAGAGGAATGTAGACTCTTCAGCTGAGAATATAGTATTATAAAGAATTCACATTGGATCCCATTTCAATTAAATTACTTATTTTCCTGAAGAAAAGAGCCAGCTTTCTTCCCTTGATGATCTTAAAGTTCTTTTCCAACCTAAAAGACTCTGTGATTCTGTGTCTGAAGGGAGCCCACAGGAAAGATGGAGAGAGACTATTGACAAGGGCCTGGAGTGACAGGACAAGGGGGAATGGCTTCACACTGACAGAGAATGGGTTTAGATTGGATATTGGGAAGAAATTCTTCCCTGTGAGGGTGGTGAGGCCCTGGCACAGGTTGCCCAGAGAAGCTGTGGCTGCCCCATCCCTGGAAGTGTCCAAGGCCAGGCTGGATGAGGCTCTGAGCAACCTGGGACAGTGGAAGGTGTCCCTGCCCTTGGTAGGTCGGTGGAATGGGATGATTTTTAAGGTCCCATCCAACTCAGGCCATTCTATGATTCTATAAATCTTTTCTGTACTTCTGCCTTTGGATGTAACAAAGTCTTCACCTCATAACACCCCCATCACTCCTTGCCCACAGCTCAGACACTCTACAGAAAGTGCAAGTCATATACCTCAGTAAGGGATTTTAACTGGCCAAACAGATTTTCTGCTTCTGAATACATCTTTAGGTTGTTAATTTGACTTCCCATCTGTAAATCATGTGTCAGAATTACTAAGTGTCTTTTGGAAGTGGTCAGTATTTAGCATGTGTCTCAGGCTTGCTATTTGACCACTATATAATGTGTCAGCAGGATGTGACTAACTGGGGTATAAACTTTTTTGGTTTTTGGATGTAGTATCATTAAGTAGCACAGAAGTAGCATCTTTTAGCCATTTCTGCTTTGGATTGAGGTGTACCCACATTCTGGAATCTCTGGCTGCTGCCTGCTCTGTGCCAGGGCAGGAAGGAGCAGGAAGAGAGGTTGAAGCAGGCAGGGCTACCCTGAATCCCAGTGTACAAACAGGAAAACACCAGTTTTGCAGAGCAGAGAAGGTGCCCTTTGCTTCTTGTGCTGCAGTATTAGCATTCCAAGGGAAGCTTTAAAACACCAGCAGATGATCTCCAGAGCATTTTTCTAAATACCTTCTGCACACTCCTGGATAACTGCTCCTGGCTGTTGTCTTGGCAAACTTTGATCTCTGCAGGACTTGACCTTTAAGTGTAAAGGCTGTCAAAACTACAGCAGGTAAGCAAGCTGTGAGGAGCCCTTACTGCTTTACCTGCCAGCAGACTTGTTCGGGCTCCCTGCATTCAGCTTCCTTGGATTCATGCAGAAAGGTGCAGCTAAACCAGACAAAATGCCATTTCCTTTCTTGTCAAGCTCCCTAGGCCTTCTTTCTTGCATAAGAGAGGTAGCTGTTGAGAAGTTTAAGTAGCTGCTGCCAGGTATTTAAAGCAATCACTCATGATTGTGGTTTCCCATTTGGTACCAGTGATGATTAAACTCGTCTCAGCCTCTCCTCTGCTTCCCTCATTTCCCTGCTGTCACAGACACAGCTGTTTATGTGTCTGTGCAGGGGACTGGAGCAGGAACTGATCCAGCTACAACTAACCAAGGGTAGGATAAGGGAACTGTTACTCTTCAGCCACTGAAACTTTCCAACCTGTGTCAGGCTGCAAGTTGCACACACAGCAAATAAAGCACAAGTGACCACGAGGACACACAGAGGAAGTGACAAGGGACATTGAAAGAAAAGGAGGTGGAACCAGAACTTCAGTGGGATGAACAGAGCAGTACAAACCTGGCAGCTCCACCCCTCGAAGGCACTTAGCAAGAGATGAGCACTGATTCCAGCTGTGGGAAAGATCCATTAGATGGATGTCCTCTGGAAATATCCTTCATGTTCAAAAAAAAGGTACATTTCTGTTAAATGCCCTTGTTTTGCTTTTTCTTAACTTGCTGCTGCTCCCCCTGGGCTGCTCTTTGGTGACACGGTTGGCATGGTGGCAATAACAACTGAAGAATCCACTGAGCTCTGTGGATGTTTGTTACTACCCGCCCCAGACTGCAGTTTTCCCTCTCTTGTGCCAGCCCTGCTGTTTGTGGAGCTGTGCTGAGCGCTGGATCAGGGAAGCCATCCAAGTTAAAAATAGCCCAGTGGGTGGCTGGGAATGGCAGGAGCTTTAGCCATCCAATTAATCTGCAGTCACAAGTCAGAGAAAACTGTTTGCAGTTGCAGGATGTCATGGATGCACAGGGAACACGAACTTTTCAGCCAGCTGAAGGAGCCTTGTGAATGAGGAGGCAGCAATCCTTCCCCTTTGCTCAGAAGGAACAAGAGAGCAAACCTCACTGTGCACAGATGCCAGCACACAACATCTTCACACAAGCGTTGCTTTAGCAGTTCTTCACGTGATGCTTATGGAACAAAGGTGGTTGTAATTATTCATTCTCTCTTGTATTCCAAGCCAAGGCATCTCTCTTCAGTTCTTGCCTCTTGGGTTGAGTATTTTTAAGTACCAGTCATTTCCTTTTTCTCCTCCTCCTACTTCTGACTTGGCACTTCACTGATTCCCTCCCCAGGAATGCCCCTGCTGGGAGATGCCTGGCTTGAGCACTGATGGCAAAGAAAGCAAAGCATCAAGAGACTCAGAGCCTGAGGAATTTCAGGATCTTCTCAGATTAAACTTCTCGAGAAAGGAATTCACTTTTTCTCCACGTGCATTATTAGCTCAATAGACAATGAGATGGAAGAAGCAGGTGAAACCCACAGTCGCATTAACATCAGCTACATCCCATATTTGCCAAATGAAACCAGTGGCTGAAGCTTAGAACAGGATGTGGCTGCCCTAAGGCAAACCCTGAATGCTTTTACACCAACTCCTGTGCTCAGAACAGGCCTGACACAACATCCATGCTGACCATGCCAGGTAATTCCTTAGATTCAAGGCTCCAGAACAAATACCATCATGTTGTGCCATCCTCTTTCACCTCTCTAAGGATATGAGGACTTGTGTTCAGTGATTTTAATTCTCACCCTGGACAGAAGGGAAAATGTTCTGTTCCACCCCCTGCATTCCCATTGCTGCTTCCCTTCTTGTGGTAATTGTTAAAATATATATATATATGGGCTTTTTTTTTCCCCATAAGGTATCTTGTGGTTCCTGTTTGACCCTAGGTTCACATAAAGGTTTGATCACGTGTCCAATGAACTGGGAAGATGCCTGCAATCTCTCCAATGCATATGATATGTAGACTCTGGTTTTCCTGTTTTCCCTGGTATTTCTGCCTGCTTGGAGGAATAGAGAGAAACCAAAGGTCAGCTGTTAAAGAAATCAGGCAAGAAGAGAAAGCAGTTGACCAGCGAAGAGAAATCTTCTCAAACACAACAGCCAAGTGCAAAGCTGTGGGAAGAAACTTCTCAGTCCCTGTACTGGAAAAGGAAGGGTAAGGCTGGGAAAAGGGAACTGGAAGGACATACAAAGGCCTGGCAAAAGCTCTGCCATCTGTAAAGGCAGAGTTCTGTGTGCTTTGAGGTGATTCGGGGTAAGCAAGGCGAGGCTGCCCTTTTGTGAGGGGAAACACTGACAGAACAGGGACTGACACACAGCAACCTCCTCTGTGGTTCTGTGCTTAGAGATGGGAAAGCACAAACACCTGAACCACAGCTGGGCAGGAGTTCAGCAGGTTGTGGGGAAGGTCAGCTTGAGGTAAAGACACAGCAGGCAGTGGCCCAAAGCAACACATGACCAACAGCAGAGCAATTGCAAGAGGTCTGGAAAGCACAACAAAGTCCAGGTATTTGGGAGCAATTACTTGGAGGGTTTGGAGAGTGGTGACCCTTCTGTGCTGGAGGATTCCCACCTCCAGATCACTACAGCTTCAGGAAATGCAACTCCCCAGTCTTTCTTCACAGCTGTTCATCCCATTTCCATCTGTCCTGCTCTCCCTTGCTGGGCTGGTTCAACCATTCAACTCTGTGAGAGCAAAATGCCTTGAGACACCTTGACTTTGGCTGTGCTGCCCTTCTTAACACTGCCCCTGACCTTCCCCCCTACCAGGGGCAGGGAATAGTCTTGTGCTTGCACTGTTACCAGAGAAACCTTTCCAAGGAGGCATTGCCAGGGGTCACACCAGCTGCATTTCCCAGTATCTCACCTGGTCCTGCCTCCTGAGACTTGTGAGAGGTCTGAGAGTACTTTGAGTTTTTTTGAGGAGCCAGGGTTTGCTGTGGTGTGGCAGAGTTATTTTGAACAGCTTGTCTGTGTGGCTGGATAACTCTCTTGGAAACAAGATAAAACATGAGTTTGCACATCTTTGCACTTTCTGCACCCAGGAGGATGTTTGGACCTGGTATGTCCTGCTTTAATGAACAGGTGCTTTCATCAGGTTTGGCATGGAAAGACTAAAGGCCCTCCAGAGTTTGGGACACAAGGGCATAAGCAGTAAAGCAGAGTACTCCACCAATGCCTCTTCTGCTCCTGAAATTTCCTGTATTTTCCTGTATTTCCTCTTTTTCAGAGATGGGGGCTCCTCCTGTTGTGTCTCTGGCTATTCAGACCAGTGTTGTTGGGCTAAAGGGAAAACAGAGGCAGAAAGAACAGTCCCCTGTACATGCAGGGACACTTTGGTTTGCTTGATACATTTCAAAAAATGCTTTGGAGATTACTCATAAAATATTTTTTAAAATTTATTAAACACAGAAAACACCCCTCTTGTCCAAGATCAAAAGAAATCAGTTTTCCCACTCACAATGAAGCAAAGAGGAATGTAAAAGAAGCTGTATTTCAGTCATCACTAGTACATATATTTTTTTTTCGGCAGGGGATGAAAACTGGATCCCATATTACTCAGGTGAAAGAATTGGGAAAACAATCTTCTCAGAACATCTGCAGCTCTGCTAGAACCAGGTTCATCCACCACTAGGATGGTGTGTCACTGCACAGTCAGAAAGACAAACCACTTTCTCTCAAAGGAATGGTGAGCAAGGAGTGCCCTCCTCTGGCTTTTCAGGTTCCTGCAGAAACGTTGGAAAAATTAAGACCACTTCTATGAATATCTCTCAACTCTGGATTCTTGGGCCAAGAAATTGATGCTCAGAAGGTCGCTCTGGAGAGACAGAAAGAAAGGAAAGGATGGAAAGGAAGGGATGGGAAGGAAAAGACAAAAGGGAGGGAAGGGAGGGGAAGGAAAAGAGGGAGGGGGAAAGACAGAGAACACTGGGATGACAGATTTCATTTCAGATACCTCACTCATCCATTTGTCTATCTCAGGTATTTCTAAAGTGCNGAAGGAAGGGAAGGGAAGGAAAAGACAAAAGGGAGGGAAGGGAGGGGAAGGAAAAGAGGGAGGGGGAAAGACAGAGAACACTGGGATGACAGATTTCATTTCAGATACCTCACTCATCCATTTGTCTATCTCAGGTATTTCTAAAGTGCCACAGTCCCACTGTAGTGTCTGAGCAGCGTTAGCACAACAGGAATTCTCAGTATTCCACAAAGCCCCACAGCTGGAAGAAGCATCTGGGCACCAGCTGGTAACCACAGGTCTGGGATGGGGTGTTCTAGGGATGGTCTGTTGGAATTACATTCGCTAATTGGCATTTTCCAGTAGTTTCCCTGTGGCCCTGAGGGAGGAGACAGCTGGTAAAGAAGCCAGAGAGCTGCCTTGTTATGAAAGAGAACCTCCTGGTTCTTGCCTTTTTGCACATTCCCAATGCCTTCTGAATTTGGCTCATGAGTGCCCACAAAGGGATTAAATCCTTGGAAGAAGAGGATCATACTCTGTAACTTCTGCAAGAGCAAAAGAAGGGCTGGTACCCTCTCAAGCTACATGACCACGAACAGTAAAGGGCAGGCAGGCCAGGGGGAAATAAATTATTTCAGCCAAGTGACAGTGAAAACTAATGGGAAAGGAACTGCAGTAATGTGCTTACACTGGTGAGCAATCCAATTCTACCTGCTAGTGAACAGCTGGGAACTCTAAGGCCACTTGGATCTGGCACAGTTTAAAACAAGTTAATAAATATCTTGGAAATAAATGTACGTCAATCCTTTTAATTTACAGAGCGCTGCTAAGTACACACAGCACTGCTAAGTACACACAGCACTTCACAAAGCACACAGGAAGGGAAATAAATGCTCTGAGGACTGCTGTGAAGGGAAAAGACAGCCAGGCAGGTGTGACAACACATCTGCACCTTGGCCATGTGGCAGATGGCATCTGATTCCAGCACTAGGGAAAGAGGATGACAGACCCTTGGGATGCAGAACTACCCACTGCAGCCACTGCATACTTTCTATCCATGCCTAGGGTGTGTTGGGAGGAGGTCATTGGAAACATGGGCTCAATCATAGCCTTGTGAAAAAGTCCCCACAGGGCTTGGCTGCCTCCAGGACATCCCACTGGAGATCCCTCGCTGTCCCTCATGCTCCCATCACCTGTTGGGACACAAGGACGCTCCAGACCTGCTCCCACTGCCCCACCAGGTCCTGCATTATCCTTCACAGCTCATCCTGGCCCCAGGGCACAGGAGGCCTGGATCAATCCTTGCCTCAATATTCACTAAAAATTGGCTATGATTTTTAAATAGTCGGACCTGAATGCTTGTGTTTTACACAGTTATTCAAAGCCAAAAAAAACCCACACCTCTTTTTTGGTGACCTTGAACAAACTTACAACTTTTCAGTCTGACCTGGTATTGTGGGAAAACAGTTCTGTTGTCCCTTGCAAGAGAGAAATGAAGTTGTGCAAATAACAAGGTGTGTTCCATGAGATGGAAAAACAGCAGGAATGATCAGGGAACTCCAAATCCACAGCATTCCCAGTATAGTCAGCTGGAGGAGGAGAAAACCTTTGCTAAAGTCTTTCACAGGGGCTGCAAGAGAGTTTGGCTTAAAATCTCGGAAAATAAATTTTAAGGAGCAAGTGGTAAATGGGAAAAATGTGGGAACAGTTGTGTTCAGCCTGTTCTTTGCCAGCTGGAGACCTGGGAAATAATCACGGGTAGGGAAGATGGAACCTGCATCAAATTGTCATCGAGGCAGCTGTAGGAGAGGAAGGTTAAGGTAATATTTGCATGACAATGCAAAAGAAGATGCTGATCTTCTGACAGAACAACCTCACCCTCATGAGGCTGGAGATACAAAGGAAATGCATTTGAAAAAGCACCTGTAGTTGTTTGGGAATGTGTTTTTTCTGCTGCTCAGCACACATACTTCCATATCTTTGGAATGGCATGGCTGAAGGAAATGGAAATGAAGCCAGTCATTCCCTGGGTAAGGAAAATCTGGGAAGACGGCCAGGGTCTCATCACTAAAACTTTGAAACAACACTCACTAAGGTGATTGTCATCAGAATAACAGCAAGAAAGGGCTGGAGGATGGTTTGTTGTGAATAATTTATAGCAGTTTAATTCGTACCAAAATAATTTATAAGGATTGTAGTCATAGTTTAAATCACCAAGTGAGCTGATTTGAATTAAGTGATGTTAATCATCTTTTGTAGGAAAACATTTAAAGAGTTTTCTTCTCTAAAGGAAAGATTGATTCTTATTGTTTGCTGAAGATTCAGTAGGATAATCTTTCCACAAAATAACTTTTTAATTTTTTTATTTTTGGTTAGCAAGGAGAATACACTACATACATACATAAGTAGCTTCGTAGTTAACATGCAATTAATTATTTATTTAAGCCACACAAATTTGCTGTGTCATGATTTTGTAAACTGTTGATTGGCACTTCCTATTTGTTAAATAATTCCGTTGTCTATTCCAGACTCGAATTGTTGAATTGGAATAGTGGAAAACAAAAAAACACAGAGTTTTCAATTAGCCTTGTAATTTACGATGAATACATAAAAGAAATGCTTTAGGTTTTAAGTCCAGATATTTATTAAACACAGCTGAAGATCCTGAGATGTTTATTGTAATAAATCCCACAGCTAATGATTGTTCAGACAAAAAGGGGGAAACCAAGGGTTCTGGCTTTAACATCGCCTAAGACAGTGGATGATTTTCTCCGAGACCTTGGCAAAGGATTCCCAGAGACCCATCGTAGGGGCTCGGGAGAGGGCGGAGCA